>JAVGWX010000004.1:4405249-4627749 GCA_036924085.1 Ariolimax columbianus | reverse complement strand
CTGTGGGTGTGTGTGTGTGTGTTCGGTTGATGAATTAAATCAGTTAATACAAACTGTCATGCATGTGTAAGTGTGCGTGTGTTATGTTGCTGAATTAATTCAGTCATTACACCCAATCATGTGTGTCCGTGTCATGTGGCTGAATTAAAGCAGTTGTACTATCTTGTATATGTGTGTGTGTGTGTGTTTGTGTGTGTGTGTGTGTGTGTGTGTGTATGTGTGTGTGTGTGGATGTGTGTGCGCGTTATCTTGCTGAATTAAGTAGGTCAATACAAAAGCAAATGTGGGTATGTATTATTTTGTGTGTTATTTTCTTCAATTAAATCATTCATTAGACAGGTGAATGAGTGTGTGCGCGTTCATATGTGCATGCTTGCGTGTGTGTGCGCGTATGTGTATGTGTATGTGTATGTTTCATTGATGACTTAAATAAGTCAATACACATTTTCGTGTGTGTTTGTTTGTTTGTGTATGTGTGTGTGTGTGTGTGTGCTTGTGTGTGTTTTCGGTTGATGAATTACATTAGACAATAACACGATGCATGTGTGTGTGTGCGTTTGTATGTTATGTTGCTGATTTGAATCAGTCAATACACAGTTTCATGTATGTATGTATGTGTGTGTACGATTGTGTGTGTGTTTCTGAATTAAATATGTGAATACAAAATGTCATATGTGTGTGTTTGTGCGTGTCGGTGTGTGTGTGTGTGTGTGTATATGTGTGTGTGTAGGTGTGTGTGTGTGTGTGTGTGTGTGTGTGTGTTCGGTTGCTGAATTAAATCAGTCAGTACAAATATTCGTGTGAGGGTGTGTGTGTGTGTAACATCACTCTAGACACAAACAACATCACCTTAGACACAACCATCATCATTCTAGACACAAACAAAATAATTGTAGATATAAACAACATCACTCTGAAATCAAAGAATATCACTTGAGCCCAACAAACTCACTCTTGACGCAACCATCATCACTATAGTAACACACATCATCCCTCTAGACACAAACAAAATCACTATAGACACAAACAGCATCAGTCTAGACATAAACTTCATCACTCTAGACAAACATAGGGCACTTCCAGAACTAAGCAGCCTTTATCATAACAAGAGCCCAGAAATCTACACTACAAAAAGATATGGAAGCTATTACTAGGCTACATACAATGGAACACCGCCGAGACCGCAGAATCCTACAGTAAGTGCAAAACAATTATAAAGAATCATTGGCAACCCGATGCATAACAGACGAAAGGGTTTAGGACGAGGCAGGCTAAAAAGCAAAAGTTGTACAGTCTAGGCAAAAGAAAAGATTAAAAACAGTGTTGCACTCCTAAACGATAAAATGAAGGAAATACCAGCATGCTGCCTCCACTGCCTCTGGAAAGGAAGACACTACACTTATATTATGTGCAATATCCCCAATATCGAAGACAAAAACACTCACACTGAGGAACATAAAAAACACGTAGTTTCAAACTACATCAACCAAAAATCCATACCAGCAGCCTGGACGCACGACTGTACGGATGGCTCTGGCAAATATGTCATTGGAAACGGGGGAGGAAGCATCACTATAAGACTAAAAAGCAAAATATACTCAGCAACATTTTACACTGGAAGACGCTGCAACAACTTCAGTGTCGAAGTCAGTGCATTGGAACACTAAAGAAAAGGAAATCTCCCGGAAAAGACGGGATAACAAACGAAATGCTGATGGGGCTGGGCCAAACAGCGAAGAGGAAACTGCTATCGGTCCTGAACCAAAGCTGGAAAAGGGGAATTGTACCACAGGCATGGAAAGACGCAATACTGGTACCAGTACGAAAAACAGGAAAGGAAAAAACAGATCCAAATGGATACAGGCCCATAAGCCTACTGAGCTGATGGAACGGATGATAAACACCAGACTGATGTGACATCTGGAAGAAAAACGAATACTAATTCCACAGCAAGCCGGCTTTAGACAGCACAGATCCACTGAGGACCAGGTCATCCTCATAGCCCAGGAGATAGAAGATGCCTACCAGGCACAGAAACACACAGTAGCTGTTTGGGTGGATCTGGAAAAGGCATTTGACAAAGTCTGGAAAGATGGACTTAGAGTCAAGCTAAGAAGAAGTGATGTTTGTGGGAAGATGTACAAGTGGATCAACCACTACCTCAAACAAAGAACGGCCAGAGTCCAAGTACAAGGGCAGATGAGCAAAAAGGTGACACTCGAGCAGGGAGTACCCCAAGCGGGAGTACTGTCACCCACACTCTTCCTGGTATATATAAACGATATTACAGAGAATATACCAAGAAGAGTCCATAGATCAATGTTTGCAGACGATCTGGCTATGTGGACCTCTGAAAAGAATCTAACCATAGCAAGAAATAGGATGCAGACGGCCCTAACATCGCTGGAAGAGTGGGCGAACTCATGGATGGTCAAAATAAACGAGGAGAAAACCACATGCACAATATTCTCGCTTTCATTAAAACCCAAAGTACCAAATTAAGTCTAAATGGCAAATTCCTGCAGCCAAACGACAACCCAACCGATCTGGGAGTCACATTTGATCGGCGCATGACATAGAAAAGTCAGATTGAGAGAAACCGAATGAAAGCCAGAGAAAGAATGGCAATCATGAGGAAACTTGCTGGCACAAGCTGGGGAGCAGACGAAGGCATACTAAAGAAACTGTACACTGGAAGAGTGAGACCAGTTCTCGAGTATGGCATTGCGGCATGGACAACAGCAGAGAAGGCGAACTTCGGTAAAGTTAACAAACTTCAAAACCAAGCCATGATAATTATAACAGGTGGCATGAAATCAACGCCAATTGTAGAACTTGAAAAGATTACAAAACTGCAATCCATGACCGATAGAAGAGACTGCAGAACCCAGCTGCAGTCAGAGAAACTCCGAAGCCTGACCGACCATCCAATGCACCAGAGACTCAATAATTTGGGAAATGGGAAACTAAAGCGGAGAAACTTTGCAGAAATAGCCAAAGCAAAGATGCACGAAGATCCCATAAACGCACTAACAACACCAAAACCCATCACTACTGTACGAAAACCTACCTGGAGGCAGGATATATTTCCAGAGGTGGTAGAAAATATACCAGGTATTGCAAACAAAAACTGCCAGACTGAAAAAGAAAGGAGAGATACTACCCTGAGCTTCATAACGAAAAGCTACCCAATCATGGACTGGACCCATGCATACACCGACGGTTCTGTAACAAACACTACACAGAACGGAGGGGCAGGAGCATTCCTGAACCTACCAAATGGCAGAAAAATAACACTGTCATTCGCTACTGGTAAGTACACAAGCAATTTCAGAGCGGAGGCAGAGGCACTGAGGGCGGCAGTGGAAGAAATGGTGACACACAGTGAACATGAGAGCCATATAGTCCTGCTGACAGATGCTCTCGCCTTAGTCACAGCGCTGAAAAGCCAGAAAAACACTGAGCTTAATGACTTAAGAGCATCACTCTGCAAACTGTGCCAGCAGTCCGCACCAAAAAGGGTAGTGGTACAGTGGGTCCCATCACACTGCAACATCCAAGGCAACGAGGAGGCAGACAGACTGGCAAAAGAAGGTGCAAGACTACCACAAACTGATACTAGCATGACGTACAAAGGGTCAAAACGGCTTATCAAAGCCAGATGCATGACCAAATGGGAAACCGAACATACTGGTTACACCAAAAAACGATGCCTATTACCAGTTGAACCGAAGAGAGCAGGTCGTCGTCTTCAGACTTCGCACTGGCCACAATAGACTGAGGTACCACCTATTCAACAAATTGAAGATAGGGTGTACCGACGAATGCCTGTGCGGTACTGGTAAAATGACCGCTGAACACCTGCTGCAGAACTGCCCGACATACGAGGATCAGAGAGAGCAGATGTGGCCATCACCAGTGGAACTGCAAGACACGTTCTATGGCAGTGGCGACAGCCTCAGGATGACCGCCGCTTTTTTCGAAAAAATAATGGTTACTGTCTGACTGCGTACGCAGAAAAAGAAGAAGAAGAAGAAGAACAAGCCGCTGAAACCAGTTTAGAACATACGGAGCAGGCAGAAAAGCTAGTGGCAATTTTCGCAGACATCCTTGCAGTGCTAATGGCGCTCAAGAACCAGTACAAATATGAACTCGGTGCTCTGGTAGACTCCTTCGAACGCCTGTCCCAGTGCTTAAACAACGTATTCCAGAGGATACCAGCTCACTGCAACATTACAGGCAACGAGGGAGAAGATAGACTCGCCAGAGAAGGAGGAATATCGCAGCAAAGTCATTAATAAATCGCATACAATGAGACAAAAGCATTCATCATGCAACGTAGAGTGTAAAATGGAAAAAAAGACCACCCTGGTCACATATAAAACGATGCCTACCATCAACTCTCCAAATGAGACCAAGTGATAATTATCCGGCTACGCACAAAATACTTAGATGCCACCTTTAAAACAATTTCAAGATTGACAATACATATGTTTTCCCTGCGGCACAGCCCCCTTGAATGAAGAACATTTTTTGAAGTTATGTCCACTGCATACCGACAAAAAAGGTAGCATTTGGCAACAGCCAGTGCCCTTCATCGAGAAGTTGTACGGAAGCGTACATTGCCTTTAGTGGACTGCTGCCTTCCTTAGAGTTATTGAAGTTGATGTCTGAAGATGAACGACGACGAAGAAGAAGAAGAAGAAGAAGACGAAGAAGAAGAAGAAGAAGAAGAAGACTCTAGACACAAACATCATCACTCTATACACAAACAACATCACTCTAGAGACAAACACCATCACTGTAGACACAAGCACCATCACTTAAGACACAAACAACTTATTTCTAGACACAAAAAAGCATCATTCCAGACGCAAAAAAAAACATTACAATAGCAATAAACAATAACAGTCTAGAAATATACATTTTCCCATTATGTAAAACCAGTATGCATATACACACACACCATCGGCCTAAACACAATCACCATAGGCCTAGACTTCAACACCATCGGCTGAGTCACAAACACCATCACTTTAAACACAAACAGCATAATTCTAGACACAAACAACAACACTCTAGTCACAAACAAAAACATTGTAGACATAACCAACATCAGCCTAGACACAAACTTCATCACTCTAGACAAAAGTGGGGCGCTCCCAGAACTAAGCAGCCTGTATCATAACAGGAGCCCTGAATTCCACCATAAATGAAATACCTGGAAGCTATGACTGGGCTACGGTCAATAGAAGATCGCCGAGACTGCATAATCCTACAGAGAAGATGAAGGCATGAACGGATTGAAAAAACCTACACTGGGTCTCACCGCTTCCAACCAGTTATTTTAGGTATAAACTCCTCCTTGGGGTAGTGTACGTATACTATAACGGCAGATTAGGAGTTATAACTAAAGTTCGTTTTCGAAATCTCTAATAGTAGCAAGTTATCATGATCATATCTGCCTAAACACTTTTTGGATTAAACAGCTGTGTATGTTTAACTAATTCTTGATAAATGCCCAAAGAACGTTATAAGTGTGTGAGTGTTCAATTTAAAGTTGTTGACCTTAAGAGCTACCAGTTCTTTGTCCAAAAGGTCTTTGTGTGAATAAGCTCCATTCATGAAGAAAATAAATTGTCTTTGAACACTCTAATTTTGTTTTTTAATGTAAACGCGCCGGCCACCCGTGACGCTCAGCAAAGAGCACCCGCGTGAGAGAGCCTTCAGACTGTAGGGCAGGAGACAACGGGCATTGAACCGGCGCGAGCCGGACCGCCCACCTGCGCCCGCGATCCGACTACGAGCTTTTTAACTGCAACAACTTTAATATACGCAACTGGAGCTGGAATTATCGCGGCTGCTGGCACCAGACTTGCCCTCCAATAGATCCTCGTTAAAGGGGTTAAAGTGTACTTTTTTCAATTACGTGGCCTTAAAAGAGTCCCGTATTGTTTTTTTCGTCACTACCTCCCGTGCCGGGAGTGGGTAAGTTGCCCTTCCTGGATGTGGTAGCTGTTTCTCATGCTCCCTCTTCGGAATCGATTACCTTTGCTTTATCTTGGAATAAACCTATATTTGCCGTGTACTGCCTTCTGCCCCTTGTCACAGACAAGGCGCAGAATCACCATCAAAGGCGATGTATTGTTGAGGAACGCTAGCCTTTAACACGTAGAAAACGCACAACGTCTACAGACAAAACAGCTGGCACTAAAATGTCCAATGCTTATCTTAAATAGTGCATTTGTGGAACGGGTTAATGTGTCAGAATTGGACTAAACATTCACCACCGGAGTCACCGGTGAGGTGCAACACAACATGTCTGACTTCCGCTGTTAATCACCACTTGCGATGGGCAGCTATTGTTATCCTATATTATTATTTTCCTTAAGACGGGAAAATGCGTTAAATAAGATCATTTTCATGTTCGACTTTTGTGTAACGTATATATGTGTAAGCTATAAGCTTGACTATCTCTACTTGTTATTGGCATTGCCATAATTTTACACACAATGCAGAACATGCGTTTTCTTTAAACTTAGGACTGTAGCAATGAAGAGTACCATTTTGACCGTTAGAAGATATAAGGCAACATTTAAATTGTAAAGACTTGCCTTCTTTGTATGCATTGCTCAATTAACATTAAAAAAAATAATTCTAAATTCAGTACACGAGCAAATTAATAGCATTGCTTGGCCATACTGGAGAGACAATCAGTATAAACGTGGCCATACTGGAGAGATAGTCAGTACAAACTTGGCCATACTGGAGAGATAATCAGTACAAACTTGACCATACTGGAGAGATAGTCAGTACAAACGTGGCCATACTGGAGAGATAATCAGTACACTTGGCCATACTGGAGATGTAGTCAGTACAAACTTGACCATACTGGAGAGATAGTCAGTACAAACGTGGCTATAATCGAGAGATAATCAGTACACACTTGGCCATACTGGAGATATAGTCAGTACAAACTTGGCCATACTCGGGAGATAGTCAGTGCAAGCTTTGCCAAACTGGAGAGATAGATAATACAAACTTGGCAATACTGGAGATATAGCCAGTACACACTTTACATACTTTATAGATAGTCAGTACAATACTGATAAAATATTATTTCCAAGCACCTAACCACAACCAAGCAAACCATCTATATGATTCAGGAAAAATTAGCTGTGTAAAGGCAAGATTCGTACTCAGACAATAATAAATCAATAGAGTACGATCACATACTACATGTTGCTTTCGTAGACCAAGAGAAGACATTCCATCGAGTGAATTGATACCAACTGTGGACAACATTTGAATAGTATGTCGAAAAAACCTGTACCAATCTAGGTAAACGTATGTATGTGAATGGCCCATATGCAATATGAACAAACGAAGCATATTCAGACAAATTAAAGTCGTGAGTTAACGCAACAATATGCGCTACACCTGGTCTGGGAATATCTTTAGTCAACTCACGATCTACGTTATATCGTTGCCCATTTCTTCACTGTTGACTTCACAATACGTTTGCTACCATACACTGCGTGCATTATGTGATAAAAATCAACTGGTTGACATCCCTGAGCGGTTACAAACCGAACCACTACTCGCTGATAGACTGTACAGATGTGCATAACACATCCGGTATGTTTTCAACGGTCTGCTGATGAAACATTGAGTCTTAGGATCATTCAATTTTGCAAACTTAACGGTTGGTAGGGGCTGTTATACACCTGAAGTGCCGCCATCATTCTCTTCAAGCGTGTAATCTTTTGTGGCAGTTTTGTCCGGTTTCAATTGAACACGCCGTGTAAATATCTAAATATGTGTATATATATATATATATATATATATATATATATATATATATATATATATATATATATATATATATATATACATATATATATATATATATATATATATATATATATATATATATACGTATATATATATATATCTATATAAACATGTGTGTGTGTGTGTGTGTGTGTTTGTGCGTGCGTGCGCGTGTGTGGGTGAGTGTGTGTGTGTGTGTGTCCGCCATCATCATAGGCGTCTCAGTCTCTACATACTTTGCGCGTGGCGCCCGTTAAGGTTTGTCAGCTCTGTCTCTTGTATTTTGACACTGTCACCTATGGCTGTAAAAGCCGATCCGTGATGGACAGTCCCCACCACAGATCGCATAACCATACTGGGGCTTGCCTGGCTGTTTCTTGATTTCTTCAGTCTTTTTTTTTCACTGCACACAGAAGACCTCTACGAGCGTCAGCAGCCGCTATGCCCCTTCCAACTGACTGTCTCCAGTCTGACTGGCTCGATCCTGATCAATTTCTTACAAGCCCGTAAATGGGATGTCGCATGACTTCATGTCACTCTTGCATAGGTACTTGAATCGCAGTGTGGATGTCGTTTTTTTAACTCCAATGTATAGCTGTCCATATATGATATCAGTTTGCAGCTTGTCGTCTTCCATGAGGTAAACATATGCCAACCACCGTAGAAGTCGGTGGCTCAACATCGAGTACATCTTGTGAGTATTTGTTCTATGTAATACGGTATTATTTGACACTCTCTCTTGCAACCCAAATCTCCAATATAAGCCGTTAGCACCTCGTATAAAAGGTGTTCAGACGCAATTTATATTTAGTGCAATCGGTCAACAACAAACAAAAGTAGGACCCCAGGTCTATCCATCTACTCAGAGCCAGGCGCGCGAGACAAAGACGTAAAGAGGATATTCGGAAATGCTGCAAAACAGGAAGCACAAGCAACAGGGAAAGTATCGGTTTGTAAAACATCGCCCATGCAGAATAAAGGTAATATGATTTATGCTATTTTATAAATATTGATGAATCAAAACGTTGTTTAAAAAGAGTGGAAAACAGCCAAGGTCAGAATCTTGCAAGTATAATCTAATAGATAGATAATAAAAAAAATAAAAAAATAAATCTCCAAAATCAGAACAATACGTTTATAGAATTGGACCGGATTGAACCACTGAACCTCAAGAAAGACTAACAATTCCACGTAGCACAAGCAAAGTGAAAATAACACAAAATGAAAATAATACAATGGAACTGCAGAGGCCTACACAAAAACTTTAAGCCATACCTAGGACTGGCCAATCTGGGAAAAGAAACAATAATATATGCGATTCAAGAAACCATGCTCAACCCAACCAAAAGACTCAATATTCCAAAAATACAATATAATTAGGAACGATAGAGAGTCAGGAGCGAAAGGAGGAGTAGCCTTTATAGTAAATGAAGAATACAAAATAATGGACTGGGATCCATTTAATACCGAAAACCTAGAAGGCCTATCCATTAAAATAGACAGTAGTCCAGCGAGCATCACAATAATAAACATATACAACCCAAGAGGAAAATTCACCACAAATGACATGGAAACAATCAAAGCACAAATAAACAATAGAACAATCATAGTAGGGGATTTCAACGCACATCATCCAGCATGGGGAGGAAGCGCCATAGACACGGCAGGGAAACAAATAATGACCTTCTGCGAAGAAAACAATCTAATAATAAAAAACGATTTGTCAATGACCAGAATAAATAACAATCCAAATGGATCAGATACGGCTATAGACATCACAATAATGACGCCAAACTTAGCAACCATCAAATGGGAAGTTCTGGATAATGCAGGATCAGATCACCTGCCCATAGCAATTTATTTTTTAAAAAAATACATACGAAACACTGGATCAATCAGACCCTATTTAAACTACCATAAGGCAGACTGGAACGGATTCCAAGAAGATCTGCTCAGACTCAAAAGAGAAGACTTAATCTCAGATAACGTAGACGTATTCAACCATAACCTAACAACCAACATCCTGCAGATAGCTATGAAGCACATACCCAACAAAAACATGTCAGCTAACTTAATACAATCCACATGAAAAGAAAACCATTACGGTAACCGTAAAAACAACAAAACACCTGTACCCTGGTGGAATGAGGAATGCACTAACCAAATAAAAAAAAGACAAAAAGCTCTAAAAAAATACAGGAAATACAAAACAGAAGACAACCAAAAATCGTACCAAACAATTAAAAAAGAAACAGAGAAAGTAATAGAAAAAGCAGTACTTTCCTTTAGCACACTGCATTGAGTTTTTGAAAATTTCTCACATTTTTTAATTTTGCAAATTTCTAAAATTGTAACTGTTCTATTTGGTGGTCAATAAGTATGATTCTCTTGTGTTTATAGACACAATTGAATGAAGAACTTGGTGTCGGTGTTGTTGTTGTGTGTTTGTTGGTTTCTGAGATACAAGAAGATAAATGTGAAATATTAGGACAAATTTAAATATTTGGACCTTCCTGGATAAGGCCTAGGCGCTCCGATGGAAAACCATGGAAACCATAACAAAGAATCGATACTGTGTTTACAATATCGACACAACTGTTGTTCTCCAATTCAAGCGTAGTTCTGTCATCTAAACAAGTAAAATGGGCGGATGTACAAGATAAAGGTCTTTCCCAACAACCTACTTCACGTTTCCCCCCAAAAAGTCGGCCTGGCCCAATCGGCCGAAAAATAATAAATCTTTCAAAAACCATTTGTGATCTAGCATGCGGTGCTTTTACCGGCAAAAATCGTGTGTAGATGGACGTGACGAATCCAGCAGTATAAAAATGACTATTGGTAGGGTCACCGTACTTAGAGAAACAAAATATCAAATTTGTTCTCCTTGATAGCTTGACGAGCTGGGCGTCTCAGACATCCTGAAGCGCGCTAAAGGCTCACCCTTTCTGAAATTCTATGACCACACAGTCTTCCATACCAAAATAATTGTGTGTGCAGCTGTCACTTAGTTGGGTGCAGCTGTGTTGTTTTTTTTTGTTTTTTTTTGTGGACCCAAAAGAGACCTTCATGCTGGTTTGTGAGTTTTGTGGGCAATTGATGAATTTGCACAAGCCTCACGGAGGTGGATGTTCCATTTTATGGCAGCATTATTGGCAACTCCTGGCTCTGATTTACGGAAGGCAATACCATTCATCTCTTTGCTCAATACATGAAGAGAGTGGTCTCCCTGTAGGACAGACGTGTGCCCTCTAGCCATGTGCCGGAGCGAGCAGAAATGCCCTGCTGACATGTGCGACTATCTCTAAGCGTTCTTGGTGAGCTGTTGAAGACATAGCAGGTCTTGACACTTTGTTTGGTTCGCAGTCCGACGATGCGTACGATTCGTCTTTCCTGTGATGACTGCACACGGGGTTATTCTCTTGCGGTGCAGTAGGTCCATTTTGCACGTGCGGAGTTGGATCTGAACATGACAGTGGTATACCTCGCGACTTAAAAATGTGGTGCTTCGTGTGGTTACATTCTACTAAATTTGACCTTTTGTGGTCCGTGGGTAAATTAACACACAGGTGCCCATGTGGCGATAGACTCGGTGGATTGCTCTAGCTTGGCCACAGTTTCTGTGTCGCCTGTGCCTTGAACGTGGTGATCGGTGGTCGATGCTTGTGGATTCAGTGGGAAGATGCGTCGACTGATGATGTAATGGACTCACACTACAATTAGCCCATCTGTTATGTAGCAAGTAGGTGTGACAATTCAGGAACTCTACAGTGTGCACACATGTAGATGTGCACATATGTAGGTGTGTATATATGTAGGTGTGTAGATATGTACGTATGAGTATATATATGTGGATATTTTAATTTACACGTATGTATGTATTTATAGGTTTATATATGTATATCCCTTCTGCGGGCATCCTCACCACTATATATCCACACTTAATATAATTATACTACTACTACATCAACCTTTTTTTATCTATAATTATTTAATCAATTATCTACATTTCTATTGTTCTTCGGTTCCTAAGACTACCACACATTCAACACATAATCGACTGCGAGAGCTAGAGGGCACATGTGAGATAAGGGATCTACAAGGTGACACACACATCAGTGAATCGCTTACAAGTTGGAGTACATGGATGCGATGGAAAAATATGAGAGCAGGCAAAACCTGAGACACAAAGACCAGACAGAAGGAAGTCAACACAGATGGGCCTCACAACAGAAGGAAGACACTTTTCAATTAATTTATATTGTACTCTTAATCCTTTTGTATCAAGTATATTGTTTGTCATATTTCCCAATTATTCCATCTCATTCATTCTCGTTGTACACCTCACTACACTGATATCTTCACAATTGTGTACAAAATGTATGATGGGGTTTTATTTTATTTTTTTTTAATTTAAAAAAAAAAATCCAAAAACAAAATAAATCAAGAAACAAAAAAAGAGATCCGAATCAAGTATGACAGAAAATAAATATACTCAATCCCAAAATGGTCCCAGGAAAACAATTGTGCATATTTATGCAAATACCTTCGGCGGACAACTAGGAACATCAAAAGCGAGGAACAACGGAAGGAACATCACGGAAACACCAGGTTAGGTACAAACAGATACACACACGCATGCAAGCACTGGTTTATGCGTCTTAATATCGCCCAAATTGACTACGGTCTGGGGTGGAATAGGCGCGCCTCTGCCAGTAGAAACTAGTAAGGCAAACACATAAAATAAAACAAATAAAAAAATTTTAAAAAAAGTATATTTAGTGTAAGTGTTCCACGTCTAGCTTCCATACTTGAGAGTGCCAAGAACTCATGTTTGATGCACCCAGACCTTGGTGTAGTGACAGCACCGTTACTGCGCAGTATTTTTTCCAGGCTCTCTTGATCAGACCGGCGATAACGGCACGTGCACTGCCAAGCCTACTGTCTATCTTGGTATCGATCGAGAGACTGTTACTTATGGCATACCTCAGATAAGTGAAACTGTTGACGAAACTTATAGTGGCGCCATCAATCGTTATGGGGGACGTATTAATGCCCTGTGCGCAGACATTTGTCGCAGACTTATGGGGAGACCAAACTGCTTGCACCCCTTGGGGAATCTTTCTCCCAGTCTCTACAGGGGCCGCTACCTATTGGTTACTTGAACTGCATCATCCGCTAATAGCATCTCCATAATGAGAACCGACTTGACCGTGGTCCTCGCACGCAGTCAGGACAGGATAAACAGCCGCCTTTCTGACCTGGTTGCAGATAAACACGTCCAGAGATGTGTCATAAGCGAAGGATATGATCATGGATAAGATGATCCCACAGAGGTTCGTCGCGAGCACACTTCCCTGCCTCACTCCACTCTTGATGGGAAATAATATATAAGATGTACAGTCGTATAGACATGAGCTCTTGGGGGGGGGGGGGGGGCAGTTGATCTTCTCGAGCAGTTCGAATCGACCCTTTCTACTAACCAATTCGAAGTCTTTGGTGAGGTCTAGAAACATCATAACGAGCGGCTGATCTTGTTCTCTGCCAATCTGCTGGATTTCGCGAGCCAGGCAATATCATCCGTTGGTGATCTACATACTCTAAAGCGACACTGGTATTCTTGGTACACCCTGTCCGCGAGCAATCTCACCATGTTTGGTAGCATGTGGGCGTAACCTTTGCATACATCGATCAGGAGCGAAATCCTTTTATAATTATTGCAGTCGCCGGGGTCACCTTTTTGTTTTTGTAAATATCCACAATGATAACGCCCCGCTTGTCTTGGGGGACTGCACCTTCCTCTCAGCAGACGCATAGAAGGTCAAACATCGGCTGTGCTAGTGCCGATTTCCCCGATCGAATGGCCTCAGGTGGGATACTTTCCCCCTTTTGCTTTGCCATTTGAGAAGTGTTGATAGCCATATCAAGTTCATCCAGAGACGGCTGTCTGTCAAGTTTCACGATAATGGGCAGGACCTGTAGCCTGCCTCATCAGTAACCACCGTTTCCAGAGAGTAGAGTTCAGTGTAGTGTTCCACCCATCAAGCCATTTCCTTGAAGCTGTCCATGATTCTCACACATGTCAGAGACTTCGGGGGGATTGGGCAGTGAGAGGGTAACCCCTGTTGCAGTAGCGCTCAGAGCCATCTGTATGTCTGTATAGATGCCCTGAATGTTTCACGTCTCTGCATTTAGCTGCATTTTTTTCACAGTTTCTACCAGTACTCATTCACGCATTTTCTATAGTTCGTTGATTGATGCCCCAGGCTATCCTTGGGACAGCAAGCGCCCTTTCATGTAGGTAGCTAATGCAGTTTTTTAGTTGGCACCTTTCATAGCATGTAACTTAGCTGTGGCGTCACACTCAGATCCTCCCACAGGAGCAAGAGTCAGGTCAGACACAAACCTCTCCGGTTTGAAAGGAATATGCGCAGTGTTGATGTGGGGATTCCCAATATTTTTGGAGCAGTATATTATGCAAAGCTGCAAGCGTACCCTGCTGCATACAAGAGCATGGTCAGAGTCGCAGTCGGCACTATGATGTCATCTTTTGGAGAGGACCATGTTTAGAGTTGTAAGTTTGGCGGCAATCGAGTCGATTGGATGCCATCGATGGATACATTGGGTGTTTCCAAGATACTTTATGTTGTATTTGTGATGAAAAATGCCTTATTGAGTGCATAGCAACTTCTGACAATTGTCATTTATTCTGCCAATACAATGATGTTCATTGCAGGTTGGCCATGCTATGTAGTCCACACCTTCTCTAGCATTAAAGTCACGAGAAGGATGAGGTCAAAATGTGTATATATTGATCTTGTTCTTTATGTACCGTCCCTAAACATAGCTGCGGGTCCCAACTTCGTCTCCAGCGGGCGGTCTTGAGTCACGGAATTTCAGTGCATGGTATGTGCTTTTCTAGAGGCATCTCAGATGTTGCACCGTACAGCAAGCGAGTCTGACCAATGCATATGAGGTGTTACCCGCAGTCTCTTCTTCCCTCGGCAGTACCCGACTGATGTCGCTGTTCTCTGTCGCCCATTCCTTTGTCGCAGCATGTGATCTACCCATCCACGTTTTGCTTTGTCTGCACGGATCACACTATCCCTCACCAGGTAGAATTATAGTGTGTCAGAATTGTGGAAACCCTGCATTGAGGTTGTCATATAAATTGGCATACTTTTGTGTGTCTGCTGTTGGTGCAAACGATTACAATAATGGTAACAGTATGGCGTTTGGAGTTGGCGATGTCCAAAGAAACCAGAATGTGGTCTACATATGTCACATGTTGAACGAGATAGACAAAAACCATAAATTCTCAATCAGAGGATACCAGACTTTCCGTCTAGATAGAGAAGGCCACAAAGGAGGGGTCCTGATACTGACCAGAAACAGCATACCGAGTAGCGCGGTACCTGTCAATCACACCGGACAAGCAGAAATTGTAGGAGTTGACATAATGGCTCAAGAGACGAAGCTCCGCATTTTCAATCTGTACGGACCACCAAACAGAGACCTATCGCTCTCGAGTATGGAGGTCAGAGACTCCAACTGCATAGTGGTTGGAGATTTCAACAGCCACTCGGAGAGATGGGGATACTCTGACACAGACAGCAGAGGTGACGAAGTGGAAGATTGGGAGATAGATGCAAATCTCTCCCTAATCAATAGGCCGGAGGATAGCCCTAGCTTCTATTCAAGAACATGGCATACCACCTCGACTCCAGATTTGGCCTTCTCCACACAGGACATACACTATAAAATAGACCGCCAGGTGCTAAACCAACTGGCAGGTAGCGACCACAGGCCGATCAGGCTAACCATTGACATGGAAGTAGGCCCACAGGAAACAAAACCGCTCCCACGTTGGAATTACAAACGAGCCGACTGGGACAGATTTGCAATCCTGACAGATGGGCTGTGTGAAACCATCAACACACGAAACACCAAAATGAAGCCCATGGTAGAGAGCCTAAGCAAGGCAATAATGCAAGCCGCCACTGAAACCATCCCAAGAGGAGCTAGGAAAAACTATAAGCCCTACTGGAATGATGAGTTACAGAAAGTGGAAGATGCAGTAACAAATGCGAGGAACATGGCAGAACGAGAAAAATCCGTGGAGGCAAACATCGCCCTCAAAGCCGCCGCGGCGAAGTACAAACACACTCTCAAGCAAACAGCAAGAGAAAGTTGGAAAAATAAAACGGAAAGTTTAAACCTGGACAAAGAAGGGAACAAGCTATGGAAGCTAGTCAGAGCCATGAACGACGAAACCCCGTCAAATAAACAAATTACTATCAAGCAAGGCGAGAACTTGATCACAGGTAAGAAAGCCGCAAACGCCTTTGTCGATCACTATGCCAGAGCAAACCACATCGAGGTCCCTGCAGATAAGCATACAGACATTAGCGAAGAGCTAAAGGGGCACGAAAACATAAATACGGCTCCTGAAGAGCACATGATGGCCAAACTAACAATGCGCGAAATGGAAGAGGCTATGAGAACACTAAAGAGAAGGAAATCTCCCGGAAAAGACGGGATAACAAACGAAATGCTGATGGGGCTGGGCCAAACAGCGAAGGAAAAACTACTATCAGTCCTGAACCAAAGCTGGAAAAGGGGTATTGTACCCCAGGCATGGAAAGATGCAATACTGGTACCAGTACCAAAAACAGGAAAGGACAAAACAGATCCGAATGGATACAGGCCCATAAGCCTACTGAGCTGTGTCGGCAAGCTGATGGAACGGATGATAAACACCAGACTGATGTGGCATCTGGAAGAAAAACGAATACTAATTCCACAGCAAGCCGGCTTTAGACAGCACAGATCCACTGAGGACCAGGTCATCCTCATAGCCCAGGAGATAGAAGATGCCTACCAGGCACAGAAACACACAGTAGCTGTTTGGGTGGATCTGGAAAAGGCATTTGACAAAGTCTGGAAGGATGGACTTAGAGTCAAGCTAAGAAGAAGTGATGTTTGTGGGAAGATGTACAAGTGGATCAACCACTACCTCAAACAAAGAACGGCCAGAGTCCAAGTACAAGGGCAGATGAGCAAAAAAGTGACACTCGAGCACGGAGTACCCCAAGGGGGAGTACTGTCACCCACACTCTTCCTGGTATATATAAACGATATTACAGAGAATATACCAAGAAGAGTCCATAGCTCAATGTTTGCAGACGATCTGGCTATGTGGACCTCTGAAAAGAATCTCACCATAGCAAGAAATCGGATGCAAACGGCCCTAACATCGCTGGAAGAGTGGGCGAACTCATGGCTGGTCAAAATAAACGAGGAGAAAACCACGTGCACAATATTCTCGCTCTCATTAAAACCCCAAAGTACCAAATTAAGCCTAAATGGCAAAATCCTGCAGCCAAACGACAACCCAACCTATCTGGGAGTCACATTTGATCGGCGCATGACATGGAAAAGTCAGATTGAGAGAAACCGAATGAAAGCCAGAGAAAGAATGGCGATCATGAGGAAACTTGCTGGCACAAGCTGGGGAGCAGACGAAGGCATACTAAAGAAACTGTACACTGGAAGAGTGAGACCAGTTCTCGAGTATGGCATCGCGGCATGGACAACAGCAGCGAAGGCGAACTTCGATAAAGTTAACAAACTTCAAAACCAAGCCATGAGAATCATTACTGGTGGCATGAAGTCAACGCCAATTGTAGAACTTGAAAAGATTACAAAACTGCAATCCATGACCGACAGAAGAGACTGCAGAGCCCAGCTGCAGTCAGAGAAACTCCGAAGACTGACGGACCATCCAATGTACCAGAGGCTAAACAATTTGGGAACTGGGAAACTAAAGCGGAGAAACTTTGCAGAAATAGCCAAAGCAAAGATGCACGAAGATCCCATAAACGCACTAACAACACCAAAACCCATCACTACTGTACGAAAACCTACTTGGAGGCAGGATATATTTCCAGAGGTGGTAGAAAATATACCAGGTATTGCAAACAAAAACTGCCAGACCGAAAAAGAAAGGAGAGACACTACCTTAAGCTTCATAACGAAAAGCTACCCAAGCATGGACTGGACCCATGCATACACCGACGGTTCTGTAACAAACACTACACAGAACGGAGGGGCAGGAGCATTCCTGAACCTACCAAATGGCAGAAAAATAACACTGTCATTCGCTACTGGTAAGTACACGAGCAATTTCAGAGCAGAGGCAGAGGCACTGAAGGCGGCAGTGGAAGAAATGGTAACACACAGTGAAAATGAGAGCCATATAGTCCTGCTGACAGATGCTCTCGAAGTAGTCACAGCGCTAAAAAGCCAGAAAAACACTGAGCTTAATGACTTAAGAGCAGCACTCTGCAAACTGTGCCAACAGTCCGCACCAAAAAGGGTAGTGGTACAGTGGGTTCCGTCACACTGCAACATCCAAGGCAACGAGGAGGCAGACAGACTGGCAAAAGAAGGTGCAAGGCTACCACAAATAGATACCAGTATGACGTACGAAGAGTCAAAACGGCTTATCAAAGCCAGGTACATGTCCAAATGGGAAACCGAACATACTGGTTACACCAAAAACGATGCCTATTACCAGTTGAACCGAAGAGAGCAGGTCGTTGTCTTCAGACTTCGCACTGGCCACAACAGACTGAGGTACCACCTCTTCAACAAATTGAAGATAGGGTGTACCGACGAATGCCCGTGCGGTACTGGTAAAATGACCACTGAACATCTGCTGCAGAACTGCCCGACATACGAGGATCAGAGAGAGCAGATGTGGCCATTGCCAGTGGAACTGCAAGACAAGCTCTATGGTAGTGGCGAGAGTCTCAGGATGACCGCCGCTTTTTTCGAGAAAATAATGGTTACTGTCTGACTGTGTACGCAGAAGAAGAAGAAGAACGAGATAGACAATGGGGGAGCGACAAGGAAGTCAACTCATCCGGATTTAGAGTTGGTCTTGCTGGCGCCAATGTAAGCTCCTTGATGTCATTCAAAATCGGGGACGTTCTTGTTCTCGTTTGGTCTCTAAGATGTCAATTATGTCGTAAGTAAATGTGCTACTGTCGTAACTTAATCTGCTACTGTCATTAATTAATGTACTACTGTCGTAACTTAATCTGTAACTGTCGTAACCATATCTGCAAATGCCGTAATTTAATGTGCTACTGTCGTAACCGAATGTGCTACTATCGTAACTTGATCTGCTACTACCGCAACTTAATGTGCTACTGGCGTAACTTAATCTGCTACTCTCATCAATAAGGTGGCTTAACTGAAGTGCAGAGCACATTGAATGACAGTTTTAGATGCACACTGCTAGGTGGGTATCGCGAGTCTGAGTCTGGAGAATGACTTTTGTCTTAAGAATAGGGGGCCTTTATTTACGCTGAAACGCTGAAATACTGAAACGAAGAAATATGAAAAGGCTGAACTACTGAAACGCTGACATACTGAAACGCTGAAATACTGAAACGTCTAAATACTGAAACGCAGAAATATGGACACTGACGATCCAGGATAGAAGAAGACATATATCCTAGAGGCAAGTATTTGAATGTACTAACAATAAAAGTATGTCAATCGTTTCCAGGAACGAACATTCCTCTACTCTAAAACTAAATTAAGTTCATATTGAATTACACATAAATCTACGCGTGCAATAAATATGTATGGTTTACAGATCACACTTCATCAGTTTTTCAATTAATAAAAATTACAATATATCATGTTGCTGCATCACTTATTAAGTTTTATGTTTGAGTCATTCCGACTAAATGCATCACGAGAGACCTGGTTCACTTTCAAAGTATCCACTAGTAACTGTGTTAGTGCTCACGCCTGGCACCTTAACACATCGCAGGGAGTACAGTGGAATTAAAGATAGAGGCTCGCATGCCTTGGTCTGATCTTGACAACCATCCAGAACCGTGCTAATAGTCGAGAAGGCTGCCCAACCTATGCTGCGACGCCTTGTCAATTCATTTTCCAGCTTTGTTCTCTATATTTCTGAGACGTCCAAGATACATGTACTCGTTGACACCCTCTAACCGTACCTCGCCAAAGAAGACTTAATCACAAGTGGCGAAGCGATTGACGGAATCTGTAATGAGCACTATGTCATCGAAAATCCATAGTTATTGACGCGCCCATCGTCAATAAGGATACCAAATATATGCCAGTTGAATCGGCTGATGACTGATTCAAAACATGCGGAGAAGACGTTCAGTTAGACAGGATAGCCCTGGAGGATACCCTTTTGGATAGATACCACAATTGGACGTTGGAAGGGACGAAATGTGGTAGTGCAGTTCGTGTAACTATTGGTAGTCACTCTTATGTAACCATAATCTACGCCGTGTTCCAACAGGGAAAGCCAGACAACATCTGGTTCTACCGAATCCAACGATTGTAACGGTCGATGAAGGTGAGTGTCCAGCGCGTCGGGACGTCTCGGGCTATTTCTATAGAGCGGCAGCAGGTTGAAATATGGTCCATTGTGCTGTACACACAACGAAAGCATGCCTGTTCGACTGTTTGCGATTCATCGTGACTGGTGCAGACTCTGACAAGGATACCTTGCGTAAACAGCTTGTAAGTGACAAGCAATATAATATTTGGAAATTTTCATTGATTATCTTCTTTGTTCAAAAGTGATGTTGTCGAGTTGTGACAGCCAGCAGGTGATCCTACCGAATGAAAAAAAAACGTGTTTAACGTTTAGCTATGACTTGTTAGGGACGCAAGCACGGCTGACATCTGCAGTGATGCCATAATCCCCTTTTAATGTTCCAGATGTCATTGACTTGATAGAATGACGAATTTATGAGGGCAGAACATCTGGAAGAAAGATTAACTTGAATGTGAGGGCAATTGACCGGGGTTCTGATGATCTGAACATGTTTGTACAGTATGCTTTCATTATTTACTCAATGCCCAGCCTTCACGTTGTGCGAGACCCATCTGAAGTTTTCAGACAGGGAATGATTTCGCGGTTTTCAGCAAGGCTACGAGTAGCTATGTTGATGCTGTACCTATATTCAAAAGATTTCAGTAGATTTTTGCTGGCAATGTTTTTTTGATCTTGTTTGAGTTTTTTGCGGCACATCTTGCTTAGGCTGAGGAAGTATGTGTGTAACTTTCTGGAAACGAGCTATGTTTCCCGCTCCTCTGGCAAAGCTCGAGTGGCAGGTGAAATGAGATGTGTGATGTGAGTAGGTACTTGAAGACTGGCTGCCTTAGAAATAGATGGTATGTTTGCAATCATATTTGCACAGTCAGCATCGATGTGAGTGTCGATTACAAACTCATAGTTCTTGCTGTCTGTGAGAGTGGTAGCAATCGAGGGTTTGATGAGCTTCTCTGGACCTCGATATGATCGCTGCTGCTGAAACTTTACAAGTTTTATAACGGAGTGGAAACGGGCGCAGCGGAGGCGATGGTCGCTTCTAGTGCAAAAGAAACCAAGCACTCGGACATCCATTACCTCATCTACGATTAAACAAGATATGGTCAATTTCAAAACGATTACGGCCAGTGAGTCCAATATTTGTGTACCTCTAGTGAATGGACTTCTTGAAAAAAAGCTGTTACGGTGCAACAGTCGATTTGATTCACAGGCAGTAACCAGTCTGTCACCTGCGTCGTTCATTGCTTCACCAGAGCGTGCTCCCACATATTTTAAACAATATTTGCGAAGTCCTTTTCTGCAAATAAAATTACAATCTTGTAATAATTTGGCGTCGACTGAGGACTTAATGGAGGCTTTCATATAAATCGGTATGCTCTTGTTTGTCTCTGTCTGCTGTTGGTGCATACACTTAAAATAATGGTAACAGTTTGGCGTTCGAAGATGGTGATGTCCAAAGAAATCAGACGGTCGTCTGCATATGTCACCTGTTGAACGAGATCGACGATAGGGGAACGACGAGGAAGTCAACTCCTCCGGATGTAGAGTTAGTCTTGATGTCGCCAATGTAAGCCTCTGTGATGTCATTTCAAATCGGGGACGTTCTTTTTTTCGTTTTGTCTCTAAGATGTCAATTATGTCGTAAGTAAAAGTGCTAATGTCGTATATTTAAATGCTACTTCCATAACTTAATGGGCTACCGTCATAACTTAATCTTTAACTGCCGTAACTATATCTGCTACTGTCGTAACTGAATGTGCTACTGTTTTAACTTTAACTGCTTCTGCCGTAACTTAATGTGCTACTGTCGTAACTGAATGTGCTGCTGTCGTAACTTAATCTGCTACTGCCACAAATAAATGTGCTTCTGCCGTAACTTAATCTGCTACTCTCATCAATAATGTGGCTTAACTGAAGTGCAGAGCATATTGAATGGCAGTTTTAGGTGCACACTGTTAGGTGGGTATCGCGAGTCTGAGTCAGGAGAATGACTTTTATCTTGAGAATAGGGGCCATTCTTTATGATGTAGAGCTGAAATACTGACACGCAGAAATACGGAACCGCTGAAATACTGAAACGCTGCAATACGGAAAGCTGAAATACTTAAATGCTGAATTACTGAAACGCTGAAATACTGAAACGCCGAAATACGGAAACGGAAGATCAAGAATATAAGAAGAAATATATTCTAGAGGCAAGTATTTAAATAGTCCAACAATAAAAGTCTTCCAATCCTTGCCAGGAACGACAACTCCCTTACTATAATCCTAAATTAAGTTCATGTTGAATTACAAATAAATCTACGCGTGATATTTACATGAATGGCTTACAGATCGCACGTCATCAGTTTTCCAATTAAAAACATACAATATATCATGTTGCTGCATCACTTATTGAGTTTGATATTTTTCGTTATCGGCAGACACAGATACCCCAAACCCTTCCGACATCTCACATAAACCATCAATACGGACATTTCATTCTCCATAGAGTTGATATACCATCTCTTCAATAAGATACGAGAAAACCATGCCACTCCTAAACATGGCTCCAGGGTCATTAATGACATTATTAATATATGAAAATTAACAGTTCTTCAATCGTTCCATGCAGTAGATGTACACGCTCTGAGCAAGAACATTCATGACTTATAAAAGATCGTACATTTGTAGAGCTAAAAGACAAACAATCATGATTACGAGAAGCACCATCTAGCACAGAACACAAACCAAAAGTTCTAAACACATCAACAAAATAATGTTTGCTATTACAATAAGAATGGTCAGGTACTTATACATAACATTTATTAATTTTAAAATATGTGTTGATACTATATATATAAAAGCAACATAAAAAAGGTTAAGGCATTATGCAATAATATATACATTTAAATATATAAATATATAAATACAACATGTATATTTAAAAGGACTCATGTAGAATCATTCACATATTTGAATTATGTATCCTATTTAGAGGTCATGCTGATGTCAGACAAGTATGTCTACAGTTTTTTTTCAAAAATCTATCCTGCGATCATGATCCAACATGTGAAAAACAACACAGGTAAGAATAACAACAATGACATGATCATCGCAATAGTACTTATATAAATATATATGACATAGAGAAATGGAAAACTGCCAAAAAACTTGAAGAATGTCCATGTTATCCCCATTCTGAATAGCAACAAACCTCACGAAGAAAAAAATAGGCTACCGTCTCATTTCATTAACAAGTCTTGGAAAATTAACATACATATTGTAATATCGCGCCGTTACTGGTTCCGTGAGAGTTAAGATATGTGTTCTAATGAACAGGCAGGCCTCAGAAAAGGTAAATCCACAGGTGGCCAGTTTTCAGGTTAACACAGAACATCAACGATGGGTTCCACAATAAGAAACATACAGTAGCAATCTTTGTCGACTAATAAAACGACTGTGATCGAGTATGGAGAACATAAATTTATGTTCAGATGACTGACGTCGGTAATATAGGAAAGCTGTACAACTGGATAACATAGTTGCTAATTAACCTAACAATCCAGACACAGATGAAAAATGCTGTCTCCTCTAAAGAAGTTTTAGCGGAAGGCTCTAAGCTGCACTCGTTTTCTCATCTACAACAATGGCCTAGCCAAGCACATCAACGCTGACAAGACCATGTATTCTGATAGTGTGGCAATAAGACAGAGTCATGAAGATGTAGAGGCCCAACGATTAATTGGAGACTTGAGAAGTCTGCTTGAGTATTGTCAAATGTGGAAACTGAAGAAAAAATTGTGAAAAGACTGTCTACACTATCTTTACCAAGAGCCACAAAGTAGCAAAAACAAATATAAGTCAGAGATTCGGCAAACAAATGTAGCCCAGACAGTTAGAACCTACATATCTTGGGGTCACTCTCCACCGACGGTTCAACCTATATATCTTGGGGTCACTCTCGACCGACGGTTCAACTTACATATCTTTGGGTCACTCTTGACCGACGGTTTAACCTACATATCTTGGAGTCAATCTCGGCACACAGCTCAGACTACACATTTTTGAGTCAATCTCGACCGACCGCTCAGTCTATATGTTTTGAAGTCACTCTCGACCGACATCTCAGACTATATATCTTGGAGTGACTCTCGACCCACATTTCGGCCTATATATATTGGAGTGACTCTCGACCGACAGTTCGGCCTACATATATTTGAATCAATCTAGACCGACAGTTCGTCCCTCATATATTTGAGTCACTCTCGACCGACAGTTTGGCCCTCATATCTTATAGTCACTCTCGACCGACAGTTTGGCCTACATATCTTGGAGTCACTCTTGACCGACAGTTCGGCCTACACATCTTGGAGTCACTCTCGACCGACAGTTCGGCCTACATATATTGGAACACTCTCTACCGACAGTTCGGCCCTCATATCTTTGAGTCACTCTCGACCGACAGTTCGGCCTACATATCTTGGAATCACTCTCTACTGATAGTTCGGCCCTCATATCTTGGAGTCACTCTCGACCGACAGTTTGGCTTACATATATTGGAGTCACTCTCGACCGACAGTTCATGTCCAAAATGGGCGACAAGTCCAAAATGTTAAAAATAAAATGTACAGTTGGCTATCATTTTTCAAGAGGCTTCCTGGTACAGCATGGGGAGCAGACAAGGAACTTTAAGAGGCTTGAATCTTGGATATGTACAATCTTCTTCATAATACAGCAGTGTACCCCTGTCAACATGCTCACATACTAATTTAGAGTCTCTGGACAGAGTGCAGAACAATGCCATGCGCCTTATTAGTGGATCAATGAGGTCAACGCCCACTGCCGCATGTGAAACAAATGAGAATATATAACTATTTGAGATGTGAAGAGATGTGACTGCTATGGGTGTTTATGAGACGATTAAAAGAATAAGCAAAGACGGTCCGAAAATAAGGCTTGTAGAATAACATAGAAGTCAGTTCTCCATCACGTCAGTGAGATTAAAGACATGTATCACATTACAGACGAAAGACAAGAAACACAGAGAACAACACGACTATTACCCACCACTAACATGTTTAGAAAGGATATAAATTCAAATAAAAGTAGCAGAAAATGCAAAAAAAAAAGCTGATTCAGTCAGTTATGTTAAATCATCGCAGAGAACGGCTAACACCTAACCAGAAGAATGGATGCATGCCTATACTGATGGATCTGCTTTTCAAGTCCATTATTAATGCAGGATATGGAGTTTACATAGAGCATCGAGGCAGACCATTTTATAAGCTGTTTGATGCATATGTTAAAATTATGAAGCAGAAATAACAGCACTGGGAGTAGATATGTACCACATGATGACTGTATTTGATGATTACTCAATACAGGCTAAAAATCGTCAGACTCTTTACATACTCATTATCTGCCCTTCATGCTCTCGAAGATGGCGTTTACTATAAGCCTGAACTTAGCCAACTAGCTCTATATGCCAACCATTTCTCATATCCAATGAAGTCAGATTAGTTATACATTTGGTCACTGCTCACTCAAATACAGCTGACAATGGCAATGCAGACAGATTGATTAAGAAGGGAGCAAGTCAACAACAACAATACACACCACTAACCTTACAGACAGAAAAAAGAGGTCTTCCTGAATAGATGGGCATTGAGAACATACTGGGAAAGGAATCTACAAAAATATGGCCATCCTCAATACCGAAGACAACATCAACCTCCTACATAGTAGAAACACAATCACCATTTTCCAACTTTGCACTAAACATATACAACTTAACAGCCACTTGAACATAATCCAACCAGTACATACTCCAGAGTGCCGTCTGCACACACATTCTTAAGAAACTGTTGAAATTCATATTTGTGAATGTCGGGAGGTTGCCAGTGTTAGGAAAGAGCATATTTCACCGAGGCTTAACAAATGGAACCATTTGTACGGAACAAAACAACAGCTTATAAACACCTGCAGATACCATTACATGGTATTGGCCAAAAAGGCAGGATCAATAACCAACCAATCAGCCATGGAAACACTTCAATAAAAAATGTTTAGACACGTCATAATGATAGGTATTTTTGATAGAGCATATGGATCACACCATTTAGATAGTAAGATAATAGGTATCAATCTTAGGCTGCAGGTTATGTGTGTAGAAATAAGTATGATTTAGTGATATGAAAGTAGACAAAAGTAAAATGCTAGGCATGAGATGTTTACAGCTAAATGATAGGACATCATGTTGTAGCGAAGTATATGTTTATTCATTGTTTTTAAAAATTAAACTAGTAAGACCTTGGAAGTATGGGACAGCAGACGTGCCTACAATAGGGTGCTATTGAGGATGCAGTCAACAAGAAGAGTTGGGACACGGAAGAGTCAAAGAAGAAGTGGAAAAGCAAAATAAAAAGGGAAAAACAAACAAAAGATCAAATTAAAATGTTTTTATGTACATGGGAGAAGCATGCCAAATACAAGAGAATAATTGAATCCGTATGTCGAAGAAAAAACCCAGATGTATTGAGGTTAACTGAATCATGGATATATGATGACATTGCCGATAGTGGGCTTGAAAAAGTTAAGTCAAGTTAAAAAGAGGAAGGTGAGAAGATTATTAGTAGCATAGCAAAGTCGATTAAAGAGAAACTATTTCTAATGGGTTTTAAACTTTCCAGAAATACTTTTAGAACCAAAACCTTTTGTGATGGGTATAACTGGCAATGTTTTGATTCAACATATAGAAGCAGCCACCACAGGCAAAAACACACTATACTTATTTTTTACTACAGAGGAAAATATGATTAAAAACTTTACCGTTGGGGAATTATATGGTTCAAGTGACCATCAGATAATCTGTTTTTATCTTATGGCAGGGAAAGACATAAACATAAACACGCGAACATACGACTATTCCAAAGCAGATATTAAGAAGATGAAAGAGTCAGCGAGCCACACAATATGTAAAGATATTGTCGAAGGAACAGGTGTTGAACACATAGAGAAGAGTTCTAAAACATTTATATAAAAGCTGACATTGTAATGTGTTTTCCTTGTAGGGCGATAAACCCCAAACGTAAAACGGGGATAACTAGATTTGTAGATACATGTAGAAAAGCTAAAAATAAAGCATGGACAAAACGTATATAGACAGGTAAATCACAATACAAATATTTAAAATATCTCGAGAAGCAGAACATAGTTCAGAAAGTGAATAAAACAAGAAAAATATCCTTTAGAAAAGTGCTCAGAGGATCAACACGTTTCTTATGTTAGGAATTAAAAAGACACAGTAAGCCCTTTCATAGACTGCACATGAAACATTATAAGTGACTAAAGAGAGGTAGCTAATCTACTCAATCAATACTTTTACACAGTCTGCATACAAGAAGACTGCTCAAAGATCCCAGAGCATATAAATATTTTTCAAATAGACATGGACACACATAGAGTAAGATCAATCTGTTTTACATAAGTAATTGTTTTTTTTTAAATTCTAGAGATTGAAAGTGGATCAATGTCCAGGTCAAGATAGTATCCATCCAAAATTAGAGGCCAACAAGCAACACTATTGGCTATTATGTGTTCAATGACTAGGAAAAGGGATTTTTCCACAGGATTGGAATGATGCAAGATTCCAAAATGACAAAACAGTATATACAGAAAATGATCGACCAGTAAGTTTAACGATCATAGTCTGTACATTTGCTAGAGTCAATAATCAAAGAAAACATTGTAAAAGCATTTAGGCAAGTTTAATCTAATCAGAAATAGTGAGCATGGGTTTACTAGAGGGAGATCGTGCTTAAGAAATCTATTAGAATTCATGGGGGAGGTTACACAGATTATAGATAAAGGAGAGCCAGTGTTATGTACGTTATTTATTTAGTATTTGCAAAGCCCTTTCACAGTACCTCATCGAAGAGGTTTTAGAAAGTTAAAATAATGTATTTAGGTACAAATGAAAATGTTAACCCGAAATTAAAATGAGAAATTTCCTTTTTTTAATTCTAATTTGGCATGTAAATGTCAAATAAAATGGCTGCGTTGTTTGCGACAATGATTTCTCAGTATTTTGTTTCTGATGAATTTACTCCAATCAGATTCAATGATAATTGCTGAACACTTGTTGTTTGTTTTAGTGGTCACTTTCGTTAAGTAACGTTTGTAATGATGTAACATGAGAATATATCCTTTTTATTTTTGTGTATTTCTTGACTGCATCATTCCTTTCTCTTCTTCTATTCACACACTTCTTCAATGTGACAATAATCTACGTTATTGACATAAACTGATATTTTGCTAAAATAATGCAATGTCTATCATTGTTTACAGCACAGAAGATGAACAGAGCCACCGATTCAGGAGTGAAATAAAAGCTTACAGTAGCCATTGACTCATATTTGTCTGCTTGCAAGAGGCTAGTAATCTATAAGTGAAAAAAACAAACAATATTCCACGTTGGTTAGGAAATAATGGATTGATACGGTAAGGTAAAGCCATTCTATAGATTGTCTCAAAATAAAATGTGGTAGATTGAAAGGTGCAGGTATCACACTCTTCCTGTAATCTATGTCATATCAAATAGTCAGGACCAATGCCAAAGGAAAAGATTAATGGACAAATGAAAACACTGACAGAAAAATATATGCTGGATAATTGATTTATAAAAGATTATAGAAGATGTGCCGAGCAACACAAATACCATTTAATGCAGGTATACCATTGTCATGAAGCATTACATTAACCAGATCCAGAATATCCGTCGGACATTCAGTCGGTTAATTGTGTGAAGCCAGCTTGACACAATAGGACTGCTCGTTTACTCCATAAAGATATTAAACAAACTGACACAGATGGTGTAACCGCAGCAGCAATCAAAAGTGTGATATACTTTTAGAGAACACTAACAGATTAGAAGTAAGACTAAGTAGTTCAATAACTGGAACACGTAGGAACTGCAACAGAGCTCAAATTAGAGGGGACAGAGATTAAAATGGAACTTTTTAGAATGATTGAAAGAGGCCAAAAATATACAATTGATGAACCTGTAGGCAGGTTTTGACAAAATATATGATATGTTGAGATGTATTTTAAATAGATGTTTGTAATTTATTAATGTTTTAAATGGGTGTTTATTAAATATGCAGATTGTTGCTGGATAGTGTTGCTGTGTTAATTGCTGAGTATGGTTCGGTCATGAATGATGTGAATGCATGTAGTAACATTCTAGAAAGCTAAACTACTGTGGAAACGACTATAGCTACCAGAAATGGATAATGAAGAACAAGGCTTTTCCATTTGAACATGATGATCTAGACGTGCCTGATGAATTGGCTCTTCAATCTTATAACCACAACCAAATACAAAATACAATAAATATGCGTAATGAATGGTTTCCAAAGTATGTCGAATGTTCAAAGACATCAGCTACCGTATTGGAGAATGAAAGCACCAAACGAATGGAGATTGTATTGGGAGACGATGCTGCTACAGTTAGACCCATGCATATTTATAGGTAGCAGTATAGACACGTTCAGGTGTACCGATAGATTTCAAGTTAAGTTAAGAATACTACAAATAGAAAACAGGCTTGTCTAGTTCTACGTGAACGTATGCATATACAAGATAAACGGTTACTGCAGAAGTCCAGATCTTCAAATGCAATGTCATTTCTACTATTGTGTAGGGCACTGTACGTCAGGAACAAAGAAAAGCATAACTAATAAGGTCAAGGCTTTCGTCAACGAACTGTTGAACCAAACTGAGGTAACATAGGCGTAAAGAAGACTACGAATGATGTCAGTTATATTTATAATAGGCAGATGTTCTGTACGGGTCAGCTGGTTATTATTGGAATTGTTATTAGTAGTACTTTTGTTATTATTGTTATTGTAACTATATGTGCACTAACCATATTGACAGGCTGGTCCAAAATAGGGGATGTAGCATGCCCCAGTTATACATTCTCCGCTGGACTGGCAGCCTCTAGCACAATTACACATGTACCTACAGTCTTCTCCAAACCAGCCAGTTGTACAATTTGTGATATCTGTCAATTATAGTGACGTGAAAACATATGCATTGTGCAGTTACAAAATAGTATATCAACACATATGTACAATTACAAAGTTACATAGTTTCATTAGTAAATAGTTACAAAGATTATAGTTAGTCAATTTCATATTTTCAAATGTTTAAGTTGGAAAGTTGTATCGTTACAAAGTGGTACAATTATAAAGATGCATAGATGCAAAGTTGTAAGTGTACAACGCTGTTTAGTTACATTGTGTTGCAATTACACATATGAATAAATGCAACGTTGCATATGTACAGCACTGTAGACTTACACATGTGTATAGTTACAACGTTGTAGAGTTGCAAAAATATATCTCCATGATCATGAACCCATATGTGTCTCCCGCCATAGTATACTTTAAATGGGCTGGAAGGTTACGCTTGTTTGATTGTTTCAATGTGGATTAGTGGATCCATTTTAGATGGTGGTTGTAAACATATATCACCTATTGTGAATCGATGCGTGCTGAGGAGGGTATAGTGTGTTGTCACGTGTTACTGATGATTAGCTAATGGAAGGTGAAGGTTGCAGTCATAACTTTGACAGAAGAGAGATCACATGTAACTGTCATTTAATTATAGCACATGTCACTCAATACACCAAAAACTAAGTGGCAGGGATATATGAGGTACGTATTCATCTCTAGAAAACAGTCAGTGGGACTACATAATGTACGTAATTGTTAATCCACAAAATAATAATAATAGATTATGTATCACCATCGTTATCATCATCATCAGTCCCGTAACCAAGAAAGTCATTGAGGCCCCGTTATTGCATTTTGTCGAACCACTTCCCGCCACAGGTCTCGATTTTCCGCCAGGCTATTAGTTTCGGCTACATACCTTCCCGTCCACTCTTTTATATTTTTCTCCCAACTCTTTTTGGCCTCCCTCTATTACGCTTCCAAAACACAGTTCTTTGTAGGACGGACTTAGTCAGTCCCACCGATCGTAATATATATCCATACCATGTCAATGATCATGCTTTTACTACAGTAAATACGTTTTTATATTAACGAAACTCTTTCCTAACAATTTCAAGAACAATCTCGCTTGTAACGCGATCCAAACATGAAAATTCAAGAATTTTCGGCAAGCGTCTCATTTCCATTACGCAAATTTGATGATCTACGTTAGCCATCAGAGTTCATGGCTCACACGCGTAGATGTATACCGAAGTGACTATTGTATACATTAAAGTCAGATTCGATTTAAGGCTAATGTTCTTATCTTTCCAGATTATTAGCAGTCTGGTCAGGGCGACCATACCCGTCGCTGTTTTTGACTGGTTGTCGGCTATAGACCCCTTCGCATTCATTTCTGCTCCTAGATACTTGAATCGCGTAACACTTTTCAGAAGTTCACCTTTGACCATACTCGGTTTTAAAATACCATATGGTGTTGACCATGATCTTACTCTTCTATTCACTGATTCCCATCCCACATTTTTGGGGCAGCAGTATTCATGTTTACAAGTTCAGGCTCTTTTCCAGTCAGACCGGTAATGTGGTCGGCAAACCACCGGATGTTGGTGAGTATGACTCCACCTATACTGATGGTCCCTACGTTTTCATACAATGTGAGTATGCGTCCACCTATACTGACCGTCCGTACGTGTTCATCCAATGCTTCTGACATAATGTGTTCTAGAAAAACATTGAATATAACCGGAGAGAGGAGACACTTCTCATGCACCCCGACTGCCGTGCAGAACCAGTCACATTTGGTCCCGTTTAGTTAAGCTGCACTTCTGACATCGGCGTATAGTTTCACAATAACCTGAGTGAGCCGCCATCATATCCTGTACTTGTGTAGAGTTTCACATACAGCATTGTGTCCCATCCTATCGAAAGATTGTTTAAAGTCAATGAAGATCTGCTACAATGTATATTTGTGCTGAGTGTATTTTTAACTCATCAAGCGCAGGTTAAAAATGTGTTTTATTGTGCATCGACCAGCTATGAAACCCGATTGTTTTTCAATAATTTCTTCTGCTCGTGGCTGCAGTCTGTAAGGATGGCCTTGAGCATAACTTTACTGGCGTGGATAATCAGACTGATGGTTCTGTAGTTCTAACACTGTTGGAAATTACACTTCTATTGTGGCACTATGATCAATTATTGTGCCCAACGTGTGTCCCATTCTCTAGTCTGTCATATCGTTTTACAGAATTGTGTTAACAAGTCTATCACCACTATCCTTCCAAGAATAAATAGTTTGCCTGGTATGGTATTCACTCTGGCCTTATTACTCTTTTTAAGAGATCTAACCGCCATCTCAACTTCTTCACGCATGACGCTAACGTTATCTTCCTCTTCTTGTTGGTCGTCTTGGGTTACATCTCTAGGATATAACGGGACCTTCATATTGTACAGCATGGGATACATCTCTAGGGGATGTTATGTTGTACAGCTGGGGTTACATCTCTAGGATATCAATGGGATTTCATATTGTACAGCTGAGGTTACATCTTTAGGATCCGTAGGGGATTTCATTTTGTACAGCTGGGGTTACATCTCTAGGATCCCTAGGGGACTTCATAGTGTATAGCTGGGGTTACATCCCTAGAGGACTTCGTATTGTACAGCTAAGGTCACATTCCTAGGGCACTTCATATTGTACAACTAAGGTTACATCCCTAGAGAACTTCATGTTATACAGCCGGGGTTATATCTATAGGATCCCTAGGGAATTTAATATTGTGCATATGGGGTTACATCCCTAGGGGATTTCAAATTGTACAGCTGGGGTTACATCTCTAATGGACTTCATATTGTACAGCTGGGGTTACATCCCTAGGCGATTTCATATTGTACAGCTGTGGTTACATCTCAAGGATCACTAGGGGACTTCACATTGTACAGCTGGGATTACATCTCTAGGATCCCTAGGGGACTTCATATTGCACAGCAGGGGTTACATCTCTAGGATCCCTAGGGGACATCATATTGTACATCTAGGGTTACATCTCTAGGATATGTATGGCTATTCATATTGTACAGCTGGGAGCAATGTTTCGTCCGTCTCTGCATTACATCATTTCCGAAATCGTGATTTGTCTATCCTCATCTTGAATTTTGCATAAAGTGGGTATGAACTTCTTAGTTAGGTTTCTAACTAATTGGTAAGCTGATCTATCATGTTTCTTGAAAATGCAGTCTTGAATAGGTGTGTACTGATCTAGTATCCACTGCTTTCTTATAGACGTGTTTATAACTCTGTATTTTTTCTGTTCCAAGTGTTGTGGTTTTCTCATTTGTGAGGGATCTCCTAGTTTCACATACTAGTAATATATGTTCAGAGACACATAGTTTAGAGCTCTCCTACTTTTACATAGTAGTAATATATGTTCAGAGACCTAGGGATTAGACCTTCGTTTGTACCTCCCCAGTATTTTCTCGGTCGTATCCTTCAGTTCAGAATTGAAGGATTCTGAAATAGAATTCACATCCCGGCGTTATGTTTCTGAGTCAGCGCTTGCCGCTAGGTTAAGTTTGTTCCTCAGGCTGTCAAGAAATGCTTCCGCGGTTAGTGGCTCGTTCAGTCTATCAAGGTCTTACCTTAACTTTGTTTGTTGTGGTCTGGATATGTTCTTTACTCTTAGTCTCAGTCGACCTGCACTTGTACAGGACCATAAGCCCCTGTGCAGGTCCCCTCTCTGGTGTGAGCTGAATGTAGCCAGGAGGACAATGTCCAACTTAAGGGCTAGGCTCGAGCAGCTTATTACCCCACTATAGATAGTGGTTAACTGATGTGCGAGTGCATTTGTATAGACTTAAACACTAGAGCAAAGTAGACCTGCAGGGTGCTAGGCGTAATCTATGCTGCTCTTAACAAACCCCCTAACCAATGCATGAGGTATGCCAAGTAACACAGTTAGTCGCCTCTTACGACATGTTCTCTGTGTGGCATTGGTGCTATGTGTGTCCATGCCATGCACATATATCTCGTACAATTAATATGTTCTTTAGGCTGAGACGAAATTGTAACAGACCCACTATTTGCCCTGGCCGTTATTCTAACTTAGAATATGCTCACACTCATCCACATCATCATGACCATACTCCAAAAATGACATAATCACACAGCAGGTGGCATATTTATTATAGCATATCATATCATAGAATGAGTAGAGAAATTATAAACACATTTTAATGTATCTTCTTCTTCTTCATCAATATAATACATATCTTAACTAAGCATTCTATTATTATACATATGTTAATATACATATTACTAAAACGGGAATTGTAAGCATTAGCTATTGATATAATTCCAAACTATCTAAAAACCCAGTTCTTTTGCCTTGCAATTACATGACACACACATCGTCTTAATTGCGTCCTCAATACACTTTATCAAATACTCTTCCTCACTGAAATCCTCTCAGGCGGGTGATCTCGAGATAACTCGTTAACAATGTGTCCTTGCTTACAAAACACACGTTCAGATTATCTATTAATGCAAAACGCACACATCTATTTGAGCGATCCTGTTCTATCACTAAACATTCGTCCAACAGTCTATCAATCGCACCTCTATCTAAGTCGGTGAGTTAAACATACTATCTACCTTCGGTCTCTCTCTCTCTCTCTCCATCCCTCTATCCAGCCTCTCCTCCGTACAGCCTCTCTCTATCTAGCATCTCTCCATCCAGTTCCCTGAGCCAAACTTCCTCTCGAATTATATACACTCAAGCAAAGTCCGAGCTCGACCAATGGATATCAGGTGATGGCCACTTTCAGTCCCATTGGAACGAAACACTTTACACACCTGTCACTCATTCTCTTGCAGCAAGCCCCGTTCAATCTCCCCCTACCAAAATCGGAAGGCCAGTGGTCAGTTTTTACCTGTCCACATTCCTTAACCCAATTCTATTAACTTTTGTTGAGACGATGAGTGACCTTGACACGCATTCAGGTAGCTTTAGGCTTCAACATGTTCAGGAATCCGAAACTACCTCACGCCTGTCCTAAACTCCCCCTGCTCCGGCGGGAACTGTTATATTACCTCTCTAAACTACAGACTGAAACATGGATGGTCATTTTTTTTCATCTGCAAATGACACCATTTTCGTCTCCACTATCCATAATGTAAATACTACTCCTGTTTACAACTTCACTCATATCGTACATGCATAAAAGACATGTCATTTGATACATATAAATATTTGGTAATACATACATAATCAATACAAGAAGGAAAAAAACACTGTGGCTTGTCGTTTTTACGACACAAGCCACCACTTTTACATCGTTTTACAGTCAAACACACCCAAGTATGTCCCTGCGGAAACTTTAACTCATCAAAACAGAAACACCTTAAGGAATTCTCCTTACTCATTGAGGTCAACATACCTCGCCCTGATCCGGTGCCTTCCTCTAAGGACACAAACCTTCATTGTTACACACGACCAGTTCAGGTCAATTTTCCCAGTCGGTCTATTACACGACTCTCCTTACGATCCATGGCCGACGATTCACTTCACACTAACTCCTGTGAGGCCACGAATTTACGTGGGTTATCCTCAGGCTAGTTATCACTGTCTTTCTTAACAGCTATCCCCTCTCGAAGAAAATAGCAAAATTAGGTGTTTCCCACAAAAACGTTATTCGACAACATTGTCATAGTCAATATCACAACTTCTGATCAATGTAGTCGTCTCTGCAAAGACTCCACATACATGTGATAAAATAACAACATGTCTTGTTATGATGTATGTCTTATTAAGTCGTCCAGCTGAGTGTCCCACGTGCTAGTTCTTCTTCTGAAACTTGTGGTGGCCTGTGCTTGCGGGGGCCTACAATCTGGATGTAATATACTGCTCTGTAGATCACATATATAACCTGTATCAAATACATGTAAACATGATGATTCAGCAACAACGAAAAAAACCAACAAAATAAAAACAAATGCAATGCATTCAATGTCGAAACCCAAAACCAAAATATGTGCACGCATACTCATGATATCAATATTCCAGTCAGCAAGTACCACACGTTGATACTGTCAAGATATATAATCATGTTTAAATAACAAAACAAAAAAAAACAAAAAGAAAAATGCCATGCATACTATGTCAACCATACAACCAACTACGACATGCAAGTATTACCATTATTGAAAACCCAAACACCTAATACAAATGTCAAAATATTTGCACGCATAAACATGATCAAGTGCCATTAACCTTCAGTCGTGCTCGTGTCACACAGATGAGCACCTGTTAATGCCCCCTGTAAAAGATAATACACTATGACTAAGTTCTAAACTATGCCACTAAACTATGACTAAGTTCTAACTTAATCAGATACTAAACTATGTCACTAAACTATGACTAAGTTGTAACTTAATCAGATACTAAACTATGTCTGAGTCAAAAGTCAAAAATCGAATCGTCCACCTGTTGAATTGCATCATGCTGTAACTACACTAGTCACGATGCAGTCTTTGTTAAAGTTTGCTAGCCACTTTAACAGCTAGCGGTCTTTGTCACCAGGAATCAAAACCGAGTGTTGTAATCTAATTGATTCACCGCTGTTTCCCCACATCAAAAGCCCAGTGGTCAGATTTTGAGCGAAACATCACATCCACGTGTTATCCTGCGTCGCCGTAATCATTACCTGGCGCATCGACCTTCCTTGCGTCTCTTGTCCGTTCTGTCTGTTTCTCTGGTCGGAAATCTCCTTTTGATCTCAGTCAGTCTAGTTTAAGACTGATCATCCGCTGCTTGTCTGGCGTATACTGCAGGCAACGACTTCAACGGAATTTTTAACATCTGGTCATTCCTCCATCTCTATACCCTGCCCCCTAATTATCCAAATCTCCGTTTCCCAAGGAAAACGGTAGATGAAACAAATTGTATGCAAATTCATACATTAACTGGAGTTGCACATGATAACCCTACATCTGTACTACCATGTGTGTAAGTACTCCACACGACTTTACCTAATTCCATTTCTGAATGTTTTTGGTTAGCGTCATTAAACATACTATCAACCGTTCCTTGTCAGTACTGCTTATTTCAAACAGACTAGTATCTGCCCCATCAGCTGTCTCTGCTTGCTGCCCGATTTCATCCTGTAAAACGTCCATCGTCTGGTCTGTCTGTTTCACTGTTGTTTGGCTTGTATCCATCGGTTCCCTGGTAGTGTTACGTACACTTACATAGTCTGCTACTTCAGCCTTCCGTCCATCTGTATTTCCTCTATGTTGGAAAGACATTTCACACTGTTTGTTTTGCTGTTTGCTTATCTCGAACTGAGATCTTTTCATCTTTGCTTCAATGACTGGTTCGCGTCCTGGCTGGGGTTAACCTATCTTCACCTTTTCTTCGTTTTTTTTAGAAACTATGTTTCTTTTTTGTTGGCTGCTGCTGGTGCGTCCCTTTCGCATTCCAACTGTGCGTCACATCCCACTTCCTTCCTCGGTAGCCGAAAGGTTGTCCCTTCTTTCAGTCTGTTCAACCACTTCTCCCGCATGTCTAGCACCTGGCGTGTGTGAGCATTAAACCATAGCTGGTCCTGCCACCATCCCTCCGCCTCTCATTTCCTCTTTATCTGACGAATCTCCGACCATTTCCTTGTTCGATTCTTCGTCGACTTCAACTAATGTTATACCAGGCATGACCACAAGTTCCTGGTAAACTTGGCCCCTTTCTGCAGTCCCGACCATGTTAATCGACGTAATACCCTTTTCCTGAATTCTCGGCCTGTGCTGTCCAATGATGTAACGTTTCATCTGGACCTCTGAGCGAACATTTGTCTTGTTTGCATTGCGTAACCTGCCCTCCGTCCCTAACTTTTCTGGATACACAAAACATGTATCTCTTTCTTTCTGTCCATCCGCCTCGTGCTTAAAGTCTCTCTGATAGCTCCTCTCCTGCCTCTCCATTTTTAACCTGACCTAATGCCTCTTTGTGCGCTAATAATCTGACCGATTCAAACTTCTGCCCAACCATTCCTCCTCTCATTTGACTTGGCTTCTCCACCTGGGTCAAACTCCTCTCATTTTCGCCACCTCTTTCCAGCCGTCTACACACTTCCGTCCTGAGATTTCTACCTCTGTCCCTCCACGGATCGGAATGTGGAAGTTGGTTGAATTTCCTACCCATCTGTTTTTTTTCCAAAATACTGGGCCGTGTTTACTCCTGTAATTTCTTTATTTCTCTTCTCCTTCCTAGCTGGTTTGAAAGATCTGTTTTTTAACTGTTGTAACAGCTGTCGCAGCTTCCATTTGAGGTCTTTTTCCTGTCCTTCCAGCCGCATAACTGTGTTTGTTAGTTCCGTTAGCTGGTTGTGTAGTTGACTTTTGTCCTTCAACTTATCGTTGACTGTAGCTAGTGCAATGAAAGGCTTGTTTTTGACAAACAGTCCTCTTCTCCAGACACTGTTAATATTACAAAGAATATTAGGGTATCAAATATACAAATGTCCACATGCTAGACAATGAAAACATTGTTTAACATTGTCCAACCTCGACATATTGAATAAACCCGTCTGGCCGTTCCAAAAAAATCAGAAGCCTGTCAAGTACGCACAAAGTCTTGTCAATAATACAACAAAGGGTGGAAGAAAAATGTCACACTTACCAGTCAGATGATTGGAAAAGCTGTCTATGGTAACTAACACTCTAACCACTAGCTACTCTTCTATTCCTAAATGCACACACACGTTATATATAACAGCGACACTTGAGTTAAACAGGCAAAAGAAGTTATGTAGCTACACAAACAAGTTATATATAACAGCGACACTTAAGTTAAACAGGAAAATAAAGTTATGTAGCTACACACACAAGTTATATATAACTGCGACACGTGTGTTATACAGGCAAATCAAGATATGTAGCTACACACACACTATCCGTGGTCACTGGCACCAAAATAATCACGTGTAACAGACCCCACTATTTGCCCTGGCCGTTATTCTATGTTGTTGTGAATATCCACCGTGGAAAAGGCCAAGTCTAGAGTAGAGGTGGTATGCCATGTTCTAGAATAAAAGCTAGGGATATCCTCTGGCCTATTTATAAGATATATATGTGTGTATATCTCCCAGTCTTCCACTTCATCACCTCTGTTGTCTGTGTCCGAATATCCCTATCTCTCCGAGTGGCTGTTGAAGTCTACAACTACTAGACAGCGGAAGCCCTTGATCTCCATACTCTAGAGCGAGAGGTCTTTTTTTGGTTGGCCGTACAGGTTGAAGATGCGGATCTTCGTTTCATGAGTCATTATTTTGATTCCTACACTTTCCGCTTGTCCGGTGTGATTGACAGCTACCGCTTTATTCGGTATGCAGTAACGTGCCAGTATCATAACCCCTTCTTTGTTACCTTCTCTTTCCGGACTGAAGGTCTGTTATTATCTGATTTAGAATTTGTGGTTGTTTTTTATGTGTGTTTCTTGAGTACCTTCTTTAAGCCTGTGGCTCAGTGCTTCCGATGTCAGCAGGGATGCCTTCATTAGCCTTTGGCTGTCCCCCAGCATATCTGCAAGGCAGCATTTATTTTGGGCAGTGTTGTCTAAGTTAGGGAAGTTGTCTTGCAGGACTCTCGCGTCTTCTCCACTTTTGTCTATATGGTGTGGCAATGGTATGATATGATGGACTATGTACTAGTTCGTACTATCGCGAAAGAGAGGCAGTCCAGTGTATCTGTGTCCCAGGATCGTCACGTCCTGCCAGAAACGTAGCATATGCATGTGCGTGGGGTATCTCTTTGCTCAACTCTATTTTCTCGGCACATCTGCAGTGATCGCACGCCTAACATTCCCCGCCACCTGAGAGGTTGTCACAATAGGGCAAAGGCGCAAAGTCCGCTGACTTGCATCTCTCCTGGGTCCATTGGTGTGACTGATAGCAGAGGTAAAAAGAGATGCAGGAGTGCATTAAACTAGGGGACAAGCCAAGACGTGGCACGGAGATGTTGTTTGCCTGGTGTGCGGACATAACTAATGATAAAGGGTTGAGTCTCAACAGTTACCAGTGAGGTGGCTGCTCTACTGCTAGCGACACCCCGTCAAAAAACTAAGTCTTCTACTCGTGGTTTAACACACACCATCGCCGTATGGAGTGACAATCGAGCAGCCCCGCCCCCCCCCCCCCCCTTGCTTTGATCATCGAACGGAATATATTTCTTTCTACAGCTCGAACGGGTCGGACTGAGACGCGTGCCCGAGATCCCAACCATATCGTAGCCTCCCCCCCCCCCTATCGCAGTAGTGCTGGTATTTTGGGCGGGATTCCGTCTAAGAGGCGTTCGGCCGTAATCCCGCAGATGGTAGCCTCGCACCATTGGTTTATCAGCCAAGCACGTGAACCAAGTGTCTGCGACTAGCTATTCATATCGAATTGAGCAGCATTACCGTATCAATGCCATGTCATTAGTAGGGTAAAACTGACCTGTCTTCTGAGAGTCTAATACCAGCACCCATTTACAATTAGACCCAACGAATCAATTGAGGGCTTTTTAGACAGTAAATGACCAAGTGTCTGAAACCTGCGATTCCTTTTACGGTGTAGCAGGATTACCTTAGCAACTCTCTATCATTAAGATGGTTAAACTGGCCTGTCTTCCGCTGGTCTAATTCTAGCACACGTTCCCTATTAGACCCAACAAAAGTGCTCTCAGTATGTCAGTCATTGTACAGTGTTGGCACGTTAAGTCAAATTTATCCATATTCTCCACTCATTTTGGTATTCTTCAGTCAAATCCTCTATCGAACACTGGATGCGGGCCAATCGAGCCAACGAGAGACTAGCCCCATATTTTCGAGGGTCTAATTCCAGCACTCGTTCCCTATTAGAACCAACGAAAGTGCTGTCGGCCGGTCTATCATTCCAGTGTTGGCGTGTCTAGTCAAATTAATGCGCAGGCTAAACTCCTGGTGGTGCCCTACAGTCAATTCCTTTAAGTTTCAGCTTTGCAACCAGACTTCCCGCCGGAACTCAAACACTTTGGTTTATCGGAAGCTGCCCGCAGAGTCATCGAAGCAACGCCTGCGGATCGCATGTCGGCATCGTTTACGGTCAGAACTACGACGGTATCTGATCGTCTTTGCGCCTCTGACTTTCGTTCTTGATTAATGAAAACATTGTTGACAAATTATTTCGCAGTAGCTCGTCTTGTGGCGATCCAAGAATTTCACCTCTAACGCATAAATACGAATGCCCCCGTTTGTCCCTGTTAATCGTTACATCGAGTTCCTAAAATCAACGCAATAGAACCGAGGTCCTATTCCATTATTCCATGCACAATCGTTCAGGCAGCCGAGGCCTGCTATAAACACTATAATTTTTTCAAAGTAAATAGGCCGGCCATCAGGGACGCTCTGCGAAGAGCACCCGCTGAAGATAGTCGGCAGACGGTAGGGCAGGAGACAACGGGCAGTGAACCGGCGCGAGCCAAACCGCCCACCTGCGCCTGAGATCCAACTTCGAGCTTTTCAACTGCAACAACTTTAATATACGCTATTGGAGCTGGAATTACCACGGCTGCTGGCACCAGGCTTGCCACCCAATAGATCCTCGTTAAAGGATTTAACGTTTACTCATTCCATTTACGGGGCCTCGAAAGAGTCCCGTATTATTTTTTTTAGTCACTACCTCCCCGTTCCGTGAGTGGGTAAGTTGCGCGCCTGCTGCCTTCCTTGGATGTTTATCCCTTTTCCGGAATCGAATCCTGATTCCCCGTTACCCGTTACAAACATGGTAGGCATGTCACGTACAATCGACATTTGATAGAGCATACATTTGAAAGATGCGTCGCCGGCGCATGAGCCCATGCGGTCAGCACACAGTTATCCAGATTAACCAGTGGGGACGCCGCAACCCCGCGAGGGGAAACGACGATTGGTTTTGAAATAATTAAAGCGCTCTTTCCGCCAGTGTCAGAGCTTGGTAAGCATGTATTAGCTCTAGAATTGCCACAAATATCCAAGTAGGATCGAGTCATCTAAGGAACCTCGACTGATTTAGTGAGCCATTCGCGGTTCCACCGTGAGACAGTGTGAACTTAGACATGCATAGCTTAATCTTTGAGACAAGCATATGACAACTGGATGGATCAACTAAATATCTGTCGGAGATGGACGAACCACACACAACGGTCTGCGATGGATGGATGGATAGATGGATGTGTGAAAAGCCCCATCAGAACGGCCGCAGTGACAGACTGACGGACGGACGAATGTTCCGTCCCTCACTCCGTCGACCTACACACACCAACCGACCGACCGACCAGTCTCGCTCGAGGAGGGATGGCGCCGCTTTGTGCAGAATGCTTTCCAACGGCCCCGGCGATGATTTTCACTAGGACTGGAGACAATTTTTGCCTGCTTGCCTGTCCTTTTCCGACCGGTTGGTCGGGCGAGGAAAGTGCCTTTAGGGACGATTCCTGCTTTCCATTTGCCGGTCACAAGCTCTTTGCAAGAAAATGATCACCAGCGAGACGAACTGTCGGGATTTGCTATACGCCTTCGACGAACCAAACGGAATGATCTAAAATCAGAGTTCCTTCTCTGATTGGCGAACTGCCTAAACAGGATATCGAGCTTCGTCAACCCAGGTTATTAGTCAGAGTTTCTCTTCTAATAGATTGATGCAAACTAATGCAAATCAGCCCACCCCGCCATACTCTATATTGTTAACGTACCATCCTTATTTAGTAACTGTAACAAATGGCGATGTCAGAAAACGGTGTGCCTGTTCCTACTACTGGAAGGGACCCATGACCAGCTAATGTAATTCGTTGATAAATATGATAGTCTACACCAGTTTGCATACACGATGGAACAGTTGCAATGCACTGTATGTAACACTTCTATTTATGGAAATCCTTTACTTCTCCCTCAGCACTGCACAATTATATACACAAAAAGAATCGGCAAACCGGGATTGCACACTGAAAACTCTTTTGGGTCTGAAACCGACCGGCAGCTGTCGTAGCGCTACATTAATAACACTATTTTAGCTGCAAAGACTTGAATACATGAGAAAGAGTCTGATTTCCAAGTTTAAACTAAATATCGTATTCATCTATTAACGTTAACTAACAAGAGAATCAATGGTAAGATATAGGTTCTGCTAAACGAATGTCGGTTCAGATGGGTGGCAAGTCCAGGAGTACACGGAACATAATCGGATCATTTCGTTGTCTCAGATAGACTCATCGACCATTATGAGTCTGCTGCATTATTGACTGAGAAAGTCTATCATCGAGTCCCCTAGAACACAATTTTTTCAGATATTTCAGAATGTATGTGTCTAGTGGCCGATCATTGGTTTCAATTGAAATATGTATTAGCAAGAGGCAATGATATAAATCAAAAAACTAGTTTCAATAAAATATAATGTGCGACGGATTCAGTTGCTGTAACATACGCCATAGCACATACTGTAAAGGGAAATGTGTAGGAAGTTGTAATATGTATGTCAAGGTCAATGAGGAAACAGTGAATGTCCTTACATTTAGAGACATCCAAGCCAAAGTGGGAGGATCAGGATCATCGCTACAAAAGCTACTTGAATTCATTTAGATAACAGACAATAATTGTGGCTTTAAAATAACCAAATGGAAGACGACCACTATATAAATAGTCAAACACGATAGGAATGTACATATAACAACCAAGTGAGAAATCAAACGCATACATACTAACGTATACATATTTACGGCAGCCCATCACAAATGATGCCAGAAAGGAGAGTGATATTAAAACGATGATTTCATTTGCTAAGACGACCTTCAGAGACAAACGAGATTGTTTACCACAACACCACCACTCATGTCTGACCAATTGGTTTATATCTGGCTGAAACAATGATTCAAGAAAAGACGGATACACCGCTTGGAAGCTTTTGAAATTTAGTAGTAACACAGATACTAGGAGCGAGTTGGACAGATCAAACTATCCAATGACAGTGTTGTCAATGAGATAGACGCACACAGAGACACACTGAAAACATTAACAATTAACGATTAAGATGGACAGGACACAATGTACAACTGGATATTATAATACCACAATAACAATATAAGACAAAATCGAATGGATCAGAACATGACGGCCAAAACTAACATTTCATCTCGGGAAAGCAACGCCCTAAAGATTGGATTCAATTATCACGTATCCTGTCATTTGCAGAACGTCGCTCCTGTCACGGAAACACGATCTTATGTCAACTCTTCAACCTATTCCAGAGGCATGCCCAAGTATTCTGTGCCTTTTTGGTGCCATCTCCTTCTGGGTCTGTCTCTGTCTCTATTTCTCGGTACCATACCATCCATTGCCATTCTCCAACGTGTGTTTTGATGGGTACACAGTATTTAAATTGTATGGTCATAATGGTATCTGTGAACCAATTCCCATCTTTGCCCAGCTCTTGTTTAATGTCTACATTTTTCTTGCTATCTGTCTTTAGTGATCTGATCTATAACCTATCGGTTCGAATGGCTTGATTCTCTCTATTGAGGTGTGAAACGGTCCATGGTTCTCAACCGTTTACTGCTACGGGAATAAACAGGTCCTAACTATTTTAACTTTGGTTGATTTGATGGTGTTCTGTGATAGTTTCCTAAGGATGTCTAGCCTATGCTTTGCCATTTGATGGTGTTCTGTGATAGTTTCCTCAGGATGTCTAGCCTATGTATTGCGATTTGATGGTGTCCTGTGATAGTTTCCTCAGAATGTCTAGCCTCTGCATTGTGAATCTCTCTTGTTTTCTTTGAACAGTACGTGTTTTTGTCAATTATTCAGCCGTGATAATCACCTAATGTTATCTGGTCTATCTCCATGCCCCCGAACTTGAATTTATGTTGACTTCTTGTTTTTTCGGTGGTCATTATCTGTGATGTGTGTATGTTTACAGAGACGTTTTTATCTGCGGTGCATCGGCTTACGGCTGCAATTAGCTGATATAACCCATCTGCGCAATTTTTCAATATGATAGTTTTCGCTTCTATGATATGGGATCTTGTATATGGCGATTGTAAATAGATCGGACTATTTCTGTATAATAATTTATTCCAACGTTTCTCCTTATGCATTTTGCATAAATGTTAAAAACGTATGGGGAGATGATACATCCCTGCTTTTCTAAAATGACACCAATCTTTTGTTTCACCAGATACTCTCATCAGCTTGTTGTTCCGGACATAATGATTCATTTATACGGATTATAAGTAATAGATACCACATATAGTTCATGCCGTTCCACAATGTCTGATGTTTTACGCATTAGAAGGCGTTGATGAAACCGATAAAGCATGTATACGTATCGACATCATACTCTCTACATGCTCCATATATGGTCCTAATACTGAAAATGTGATCCTTTGTCCCTCTGTCTTTTTTTAAGTATGCTTGCACTTCGTGGATTTCGCATTTGATTGTTTTGTATCTTCTGCAATGTAATCTCCTAGAGGCGTTGCTATTGTGGATTATTAGCGCAATAGTTATGTATTATGTCCATAGCTTTAAGCTGGCTATCTTGGAGGAGAAATATAAATTGATTTTATGTTAAGCTGGGATATTATCACACTTTCATTTCAATAGGCTTTTTTTTTTATTCCGGAGGGAATTTCATCACATATAAGCCTTGTTTATTTCACTTCGTAAATGGATGCTTTAATATGTTTTGTACATTCTGAAACATATAAAGTTGCAGAGCAGAACAGATACAGCTTCTCATTCACCCATACAACCAGTCAAAGGACTGGCCACCTAGATGACTTGAAATGAACGCAAATCCGCAATAACGGCACTCAAATCCCACACAAATGTTGAACTGGTTGATGTGAGAATAACCTTTGCGAAAATGGTTTAAATGTTCTCGAAAGCAGTATAAATCGGTTCAGGAAAGCAGTAAAAACGGTTAAAAAAAGGAGTAAATACGGTTCAAAACAGTAGTGAATACGGTTCAAGAAAGTAGAACAAAACGGTTCAAGAAAGCAACAAAAAAACGGCTCAAGAAAGCAGTTAAAAACGGTAAAAAAAAAAAGTAAAAACGGTTCAAAAAAGCATTAAATATGGTTAAAGAAAGCAGAAAAAAACGATTAATAAAAGAAGTAAAACACGGTTTAAAAAAAAAGCAGTAAACAAGTAGCAGTAAAAATGGTTAAAAAAAACAGTAAAAACGGTTCAAGAAAGCAGTAAAAACGGTTCCAGAAAGCAGTAAAAACGTTTCCAGAAAGCAGTAAAGAACGGTTCCAGAAAGCAGTAAAAAACGGCAGAAAATGAGCCAGAAATCAAATTGGAAATATAAAAAAGCTACATCAGAATCTGCAAAGCAGAAAACAAAAAAATGAATAAGCTATGTACAACTTAACTAACCTAATGTTTAGAAGACTACAGTTTAATTTACATTTCCTTGCTCTAAAACATATACGTTTCCAATATATTCTTGAATGCATTACATGTCCCTGCCTTCAACACTTCCTGTGGCAATGCATTTCAAGCATTCACCGCTCTCTTGACTCAAACAAAATATTTCCCAATTTCTAATTTGGACATTTCTTTAATTAATTTGTAGATGCGCCCTCCTGTTTTGTGTATGTTTTAACAGTTAAAAAAAAAAAACGGGTTACAGTCTAAATTTGTCCATTCCATTGATTATCGTATAAACCTGTAGTAAGCCACCTCGACTTCTTCTCTTTTCTCGACACATAACTGTAATTGTGGAATCCCATAATCATAGTTAGGGTTAGGGTTAGGGTTAGGGTTAGGGTAAGTGCGGCATTTTTTAAACTTTACCAAAAAAAGGAAGATATAGCCAATGGTTCTACTTGTCTTTGATATGCACGTGAGACATGGCCGTGTTGATATGGCAGGAAATTAAACTACTCCTACATGCACTGTCTGCGGAAACTGGCTGGAAATTATATGGCAAGCCATGGTGCCTAATACAGATGTGTTAACGCGAGCGGGCATTTCCAGTATACACACCATAATATGTGGAGCACAGCTGAGGTGGTATTGCTATATGATACACATGTAGAATCAACGTTTACGAAAAGATCTGCTCTATGGCGAAAGAGCAAGCGGTGAGCAGCGGAAAAGGTACACGAACACACTAAATATATGACTGATCCAGTGTCGTATTAACCACGATGATTTTGAAATAATCGCCATCAATCGTAACGACTGACGAAGCTATATTGATGAGGTTCTACAGGAAGAGATGAGGACATCCAGGGACAATAGCTCTGTAAGTTAATTACCTCACATCAACCTTTCTTCATCCTCGGTGGACGGAAGTGTCTTATTTCCTTACAGAAAATACAACAGACGACTAAAGCTTCAGGTTTGCTTATCTAGCCATCTTTGAACTGATTTAAACAGTTGTATCAAATCCGATTGATTTGATGGAGCTATGTTGCAGATGTGAAAGGCGCCTGGTCTATTCTGATTCACTCTACACTAACTTCAAACAAATTAAAGGAACACTCAATATCAACACTACATATTATTTTATCAAGAAACACTGCAAACTATCAACTCTATACCAACTTAGTTCCTTTCTCTCACACGCTTATCTAAAACACTCCTACCATTGAACCTAACCTTATCGATACTGTTACTGCCCGGTTCTTTCTTCTTCCCTAATCTGGTCTGCTGCGATCGAACTTTGTTGCAGAAATCCGCTTATAGTGAAGTTCATTTGTTCTAATTCCAAGTATGACGTCCGTGGCCTTGTTCTTTTTTGTCGTATTTAGATCAAATATGTCAGCATAGACTGCATCAAATAAGATCCAGGGGATCATTGGAAAATTACCTTTAGCTGAGACGGACGACTTACATTAACGTGATCAAGGAGATGTCGACTTGATCAGTGGGACTGCGTCATTAACATTAATGGAATGAATGGATAACTGCCTCTATAAGCTACTGGCGACTTGTAGTTACGACCAATGCATAATATGATGGTAGTTATCTTGCTTGCTGCGTGTCTATCTCAACTTCCCTTCTCCGTCGCCTAATTCTCAACTGAAATCTGCCTCAATTGCATATGTCCCAGTCGCCTGACTTCAGCGAGCTTCTCTCTCCAAAGTGTTCGTATGTAATCTACTAACGCCTATCTGCCTGAATTTATATTCGATGAGCATCTCCAGAACACGTGATTTCTAAAACAGCTCGCGTTTTTGTCAGTCTGCTTGACATGATGTCTCATCATGTTCGCGGAGTTTCCAGACATCGCGTCTTCTTCCGCAGCAACATGTCTGCCCGTCTACCACCACTATCGTTTCAGGTGTGGAAAAAACGGCTTGTAACTTACGTCAGGTTACGTATGTTTATCACATTTCTCACCTGCGCGATTCAAGACAAAGCGTACGTGTTCCGTTTCAGTTACTCAGAGTCTAGAGAAACTGAGTTCAGCTACACTGACTCAAAACCCACGACCAAAAAAGAACACAAAATGGTTGTCTTATCTTGTTCTAACTTCCTCCCAACTCTGAAAGATCTTACACGGACTGTCTTCACTTACACCCAACGCTCACATATGTTACTAGGACTGCCTTCACTTACCCCAAACTCTCACATAATTTACTAGGAATTCCTAAAAATTATGCAACAGTTTATGTTACAATATTAAACATGCAATTCAAAATTAAAGCAACAACAAATACCCATACAGCAACTACTACTGTATGCTGAGGCAGTTTCTGCTCAGCAGCTACCGCTAATTCTTCGTCTTCGTCACTTGCAAACCGTATTATGACGGGTACCTCGACTTCCTTATATATAGTCTTCGTCTCCTTTTTTCTCAATTCATGCTGACGCCCCAAGCTCGTCTCTTCGTCAGAAGAAGGCTGGACGTGTGCATTCTGTCTAAGTATCTCCCAGACCATATTCCACGTATCTCACTCTTCTTAAAAAATGTTAACTGTCCCTTTTTCCGGTCACCTCTGACTGCGTCACTATGTTCCTCTTAAAGGGACCCACAATGGTACTACAATGTGTTACTTTTATTTCCGCTACCTTTGTGACGGCCACACTGCATATTGAATTACCTCCTGGGTTACGTTCATCTCCTAATTCACCTCGGGCCTCTATAGTCCCCATTATCTCAGCAGATCAGTGTTTGCACATGACATATGTCTCTGGCTCGTCTTTCTTTTGGACACTAACAGTGCAATCTGCAATTTTCCTTGCTATAGTGACAACCCGATCTGTCAACCCTTCTATGAAACTGTTAATGTCTTCTACCACAACCTCTAATCTCTTTATTATTTCAGCTCATCTGAAGCTGCCAGTGGCCCTCATGACGATCAATCTTAAATAATGTTGTGATGATACGTCTCTTTTATGGGGTCTCCGTGTGGTTAATTTTGACAATGTCTACCCACGTGGTCTTCCTTACTTTCCCCCACGCTACCCCATTGGCAGACCTGGATGCTGGAATCAGCCAAAGTAAAGTGGACGATAATTTTACACCCCTCATTATATGATATAGTGCTCGACACGTGTAGCATCTCAATGCTTTCCTGTACATCCGTAATGGTGCCATGGGTGTCTCCATCTGTACAGCTAAATATAGGTTAATATAAACACTCACAATATATATATATATATATATATATATATATATATATACATATATATATATATATATATTTATATATATATATATATATATACATATATATATATATATATATATATATATATATATATATATATATATATATATATATATATATATATATACATATATATATATATATATATATATATATAAATATATATATATATGCATATATATATATATATATATATATATATATACATATATATATATATATATATATATATATATATATATATATATATATATATATATATATATATATATACATTTGTATTGCACACACACACACCTTTCAATAATTAATGAGCCTGCGGATAAAAAAGAATTTATTCCACACAGTTGACAAATTATAAATTAAAATTTCTCTTCCTATCTTCTAGACAAAAAGACACTTCTTAATAATTATAACATACTAACTAGGACGTGCACCTTTCACCTTATTGGATTCTGATAATTCTACACTTCATAATTAATCATACATCGTATCTGACATGTATGCCTACGACGTGTTCCTTTTGTGACAACTTTGTGCTATTAGCGAGTCACGGTCACCGATACAGTATACACTATTCTGGAAAACATGGCACCATTTATCATAATGCGTTATACACTATTCTGGAAAACACAGCACAACTTTTTTTACATCGTGTAGAAGAGCCGATCTATTTGACCACTTAATTCGTTTCGTCCACACGCATTATTTAAAACACTCCTCCCACTAAACATATTCGTATCGATACTGTTATTGCCCATCTCTTCCCTCTCCTAATCCGCTCTGCTGTCATCGAAATGTGTTGCGGATTGCCGATCATGGTGAAGTTAATGTGTTCCAAGCTCAAGCATTACGTCCGTGGTGTTGTTCGTTTTTGTTAGCGGTGGATCAAAGTGATCTAGACGTGGTCAGGATAGACTGCATCAAATATGATCCAAGGATCATTGGAAAACTGCCTCTAGCTTTAACTGACGACTTACATTCACGCGAACAAAGTGATGTTGACGTGATTAGTTGGACTGCGTCAAAATTATTCATATAATAACTTGATGACTGCCTCTATAGGCTACTGACGACTTGTAATTACAATCAATCCATAATATGAGAGTAGTTACCTTTATTGCTGTGTGAATATCTCAACTTCCTCTCTCCGTCGCCTAAAGCTCAACTCAAATCTGCCTCACCTGCCTCTCTCCGACGCCTTCTCTCCACTGATCGGCTCCTTCCAAAGTGAAGTGTTCTTTCTTTGTCGCTGATGTGAAGTCATGTATCTCTCTGTCTCTGAAGTGAATGGTTCCTTTTTTGTCTCTGAAGTGGCGTGTTCTTTATCTGTCTCTGAAGTGAAATGTTTTACCCCTGTGTTTTTCAACTAAAATCTGCCTAAACTGCACATCTCTCCGTTTCTTGCCTTCCACTGAGCGTCTCTTTCCAAAATGTTCTCATTTAATCTCCTCACGTCTCTCTGTCGGGATTTATATTCGATTTGCATATTCAGATTAAGTGCTTTCCAAAACAGCCGGCGTTTGTTATTGTTCCTCTGCTAGCTATTATAGTGGTAGATAGTGGCTTCCAGACGACGCGGGTTTGTCGGCGGAATCAAGTCTACCCTCCTACCACTACTATCGATCGTTTCTAGGTGTAGACAGATGACAGGTAACTTACGTCCGATTACGTATGTTTTACCAACGATCGCAACTGTGCGGTTCGAGACAAAGCGTACGTGATCCGTTGTTGGTTACTCAAATTCTGACTGAACTGAGTTCAGCTGCACTGACTCAAATACCACGAATAAGAAAGAAACAAAATGGTTGCCTATCTTCCTCCCAATAGTTCACATGTTAAAACATATCTAAGCGTGTACCTATATAATGTCTATAAGTTAATATATGTTGCACAGTTTTCAGTGAAAGCTGGCAAATCGGTAGTGATTACAAATGGAAGAACAACAATTATGTTCCCCATCGGTCCACTCACGGTGATGACTGCACATTAATATACATGGAATGTCATTTGTCATCGTGCATGTCCTTCTCGAACTGAATATAAATGCTCATTATATCCACTTCTGGTAGCGTTGAGACATTAATGCATTATTGTTTATCATCCGCAAATTTTGCACTCACGATCTAATATCATTGACCAAATAGTTTGTTTACTGAACCATTTAGCAAATGGACTTTTTACCTCACACAACCCAGGATGCACCTTATGTATGTCCACTGTCTGCCTTCTTCTCGCTAACCAATTTTTAATCCAATCCTTTTGAAAACGTTCACCTATTCCATGTGATTTTAACTTTCTAAATAGTTAATATCAAATGCCTTTGCAATATCTAGACAATGAGCATCCACATGATCCTCTCTATCCAAAAAACTTGTTAATATCATCCATTATTTTTACTAGATTTGTTAAGCACAATCTCCGACCAGTAAACCCATGCTGACTATCTCTGATTAGATAAAATTTGTCTCACAGCATCACATTGTTTTATTTTGAGTATTGACTCTGACAAGTTACACTATTGGATCTCATCGGTCTATAATTCATTTGATCAGATGTGTTTGTTTTTTTAATAAGGGGATCATTCATGCATTTTTCTAAACCCCTGGAGCAATCTCTTTTACAGGTGACTGAAAACCTAATGTAGGCAATGGTTTTTCTATGAGCTCTCTAACTTCAAACAAAGATATCGGATGAATACCAGCCTGACCTGGACAGCTGTCTACTTTCACGCCCACCAATTAAAAAAAATCCATTCGTATTTAAGAATGATCTTAATCACACGTGTACATTGTTCTTTGACAATATATATATATATATATATATATATATATGTATATATATGGCCTATTGGATGATGGAAAAGTTTTATTGTGTGTATACTGGGCAACATTACTGTTTGAGCAGGTTAGTCGCATTCATCTTCTCACTTATTAAGTTCATGTGCTACCTATGAGATAGTCTACTCTATCGTTGGTTCTTTGTTTGTTTCTAACATCTTATCAAAGAACCTTTTACTATCATTTGTAAACATTAGAGCACGTTTTATTACAAGAGTATCTTCGCGAAAGATGGGTGCGTGGTGTGTGCAGGACACTTACGGAATGATGCATGTGTGTGTGTGGCGTGTGCAAGACGCTTAGGGAGCGATGGATGTGTGTGTGTGTGTGTGTGTGTGTGATTGTGTGAATGTCATTTAGGGAATGTGTGAATGTGTGCGTGGATTGTGCAGGACACTTAGGGAGCGATGGATGTGTGTGTGTGTGTGTGTGTGTGCGTGTGAAATATGTGTAGGACATTTCGGGAACGTATGTTCATAACATTTTGCGAACGATGGATGTGTGTGTGTGTGTGTGTGTGTGTCTGTGATTGTGTGAATAACACTTAGGGAATGTGTGGATGTGTGTGTGTGTGTGTGGATTGTGCACTTAAGGAACGATGGATGCGTGTGTGTGTGTATGTGTGTGTGTGTGTGTGTGTGTGTGGTGTACATGACACGCTGGGACCGATCGATGTGTTTGTGGTTGTGTGCATGACACCTATGGAACGATGGATGGGTATGTAGTGTGTGCAGGACACTTGAGGATCGATGGATGTGTGTGTGTGTGTGTGTGTGTGTTTGTTTGTTGTGTGCAGGACGCTTAGAGGGAATAATTGATGTATGTGTGGTATATGCAGGACACTTCGGGAACGATGAAAGTATGCGTGGTGTTTGCAGGACGCTTAGGGAACAACGGATATGTGTTTGGTGTGTGCAGGACATAGGTGGAACGATTAATTGTGCGTGGTGTGTGCAGGTCACCAAGGGAACGAAGTATGTGTGTGTGATGTGTGTAGGGCACTTAGGGAATGATATATGTGTTTATCGTGTGTGCAGGAAATCTAGGAAACAATGGTTGTATGTGTTGTGTTTGCAGGGCACGTCCGAAACGATGGACGTATATGTGTTGTGTGTAGGTCATCGAGGTAACAATGTATGTGTGGTGTTTTCAGGACACTTAGAAAGAAATGGATGTGCAAATAGTATGTGCAGGTCACATAAAGAATGTTTCATGTGTATGTAGTGTGAGCAGGTCACATAAAGAATGTTGGATGTGTATGTAGTGTGTGCAGGTCACATAAAGAATGTTCGATGTGTATGTAGTGTGTGCAAGACACATATGGAACGATGGACGTGTATGTTTAGGGTGTAGGGCACATTATGATCGTTGGATGTGCGTGTGATCTGTGCAGAATACTTAGGGAGCGTTGAATGTGTGTGTGATCTGTGCAGGATACTTAGGGAACGTTGGATGTGTGTGTGTGTGATCTGTGCAGGATACTTAGGGAACGTTGGATGTGTGTGTGATCTGTGCAGGATACTTAGGGAACGTTGGATGTGTGTGTGATCTGTGCAGGATACTTAGGGAACGTTGGATGTGTGTGTGATCTGTGCAGGATACTTAGGGAACGTTGGATGTGTGTGTGATCTGTGCAGGATACTTAGAGAACGTTGGATGTGTGTGTGATCTGTGCAGGATACTTAGGGAACGTTGGATGTGTGTTTGTGATCTGTGCAGGATACTTAGGGAACGGTGGATGTGTGTGTGATCTGTGCATGATACTTAGGGAACGTTGGATGTGTGTGTGATCTGTGCAGGATACTTAGGGAACGTTGGATATGTGTGTGTGTGATCTGTGCAGGATACTTAGGGAACGTTGGATGTGTGTGATCTGTGCAGGATACTTAGGGAACGTTGTATGTGTGTGTGATCTGTGCAGGATACTTAGGGAACGTTGGATGTGTGTGTGATCTGTGCAGGATACTTAGGGAACGTTGTATGTGTGTGTGATCTGTGCAGGATACTTAGGGAACGTTGGATGTGTGTGTGATCTGTGCAGGATACTTAGTAAACGTTGGATGTGTGTGTGATCTGTGTAGGATACTTAGGGAACGTTGGATGTGTGTGTGATCTGTGCAGGATACTTAGGGAACGTTGGATGTGTGTGTGATCTGTGTAGGATACTTAGGGAACGTTGGATGTGTGTGTGATATGTGCAGGATACTTAGGGAACGGTGGGTGTGTGTGTGATCTGTGCAGGATACTTAGAGAACGTTGGATGTGTGTGTGATCTGTGCATGATACTTTGGGAACGTTGGATGTGTGTGTGATCTGTGCAGGACACTTAAGGAACGTTTGATGTGTGTGTGATCTGTGCAGGATACTTAGGGAACGATATATGTGTATGTGATCTGTGCAGGACACTTTGGGAACGATATATGTGTGTGTGATCTGTGCAGGACACTTATCGAACGATGGATGTGTGGTGTGTTTCCAGGGCACCTAGGGAGCTATGAAAGTTGTGGAGTTTGTGTATATGCAGATCCATTGAGTATACGTATACGTTGAATAGACTGAATGTTTAATGTAAAGATCACCGCTCGAGGCGATATGGGTGTGAGTGAATGCACAAAATGCGAACGTGAAGAGTTTGTGAGAGTGTGGTGAGTGTGCAGATAAAAGGAAGAGAAAACGACAGAACATGGTTACCCTAGTTACAGAAATAACAGCATCATGAAATTCTTGTATATTCTAGTATAGTTAAAAACATATATTATAATTATTTATGTGAGATCCATTTTCATTAGTTGTTTCTAATGTATTGTTCGTTTGAATGAGTGTTTATTAAATTTGAAGATTGTTGCTGAAGAGTGTTGCTGTATTAATATCAGAGTGTAGTCGGGTCATTAATGATGTGGTTGCATGCAATAACATTTTAGAAAGCTAAACCACTGGGAAAACGCCTTACGCTGTCAGAAATGGATAATGACCACAACCAAATATAAAATACAATAAATATGCTAACTGAATGGTTTCCTAATTGAGTCGAATGTTTAAAGACATCAGATACAATATTTGAGAATGAAATCACCAAAAGAATTGAGATTGTATTGGGAGAGACGACGCTACTACAGGGAGACTCATAGATATATATTGGTAGCAGTATAGACAAGTTCAGGGGTACCGATATATTTTCAGTGAAGAATATTACAACATGCCAAAATATGTTTCTAGTTTTACGTGAATTTAGGGATTTCAAAGAAAAAGTGGTTACTCCAAGAGTCCAGATCTTCAAATACAATGTCATGTCCGCTCTTATCTAGGGCTCTGTGATGTCAGAAACAAAGAAAAGTACAACTAACAAGGTCCAGGCTTTCGTTAACGGACGCTTGAACCAAACTGGGGTAAAAGATTTGATAAAGTCACTGATATAACAATGTGATGATAAACAGGTCAGATACATATTCAAACAAGATGGTGATGAAAATGGCAACGTTACTAAACCACAAGATATAATTACAAAACAGTCTCTACTCTGGAATAATCAGGACAAGAGAAGCAGGGTAGACCTAAATTAAATCGAATATACATTTTACTATCAGCATTGCCCAAATAGGCACGTGTTTATCACTACACACTTTTCCTCACAAAACCTAAGGCATACTGCCAGACCTAAAAGAATATATCACTACACACCTTCCCTCACAAGACCTAATGCGTACTGCCAGAACTAAAACAATTTCTCAAAACACATATTTACTCCCAGGACGTTATGCCTACTGCCAGAACTAAAATAATTTATCACTTCACACGTCACCTGTCACGATCTACTACATACTGCCAGAACTAAAACAATTTACCACTACACATCTTCCCTCACAAGACCAAATGCATACTGCCAGAAAAAATAGAAAAACAAAATGTTAAAGGGGTCAGTTAGCAAGAGTAGAAATACCTGAACACATCTATTGCAGGCGAGTAAACTAGAATCGACTTAATATTGTTGAAAGTGTTTAGTATTTTTCTTAATTTTTCAAGATGTCAACATGATGTCAATGAGAGCTAGAACTATTTGAGGTGTTTTACCTGTCGCACATAATGTCAATGAGAACTAGAAATAGTGGTGGTGTTTCACCTGCTGCACATAATGTTAATGACAACTAGAAATAGTGGTAGTGTTTTATCTGTCGAAACCAAATGTCAATGATAACTAGAAATAGTGGTGGTGTTTTACCTGTCGCACATAATGTCAATGAGAACTAGAAATAGTGGTGGTGTTTCACCTGCCGCACCTAATGTCAATGACAACTATAAATACTGGTGTTGTTTTACCTGTCGCACCCAATGTCAATGACACGACTAACGTCAGTAGGACACTCACTTCCAGTAAGACAGCCATCTCTGAGTATGTAGAGAAAAAAAACATGATATTCAAGATGGGCTTCACATTGTGTGATTTGCAATTTGTTTCTCTATCGGTTTTCTCTCTCATTCTCTCTCTCTCTTTTTCTTTCTATCTCTCTATCTCTCTATTACTTTCTCTCTCTCTCCCTCCCGTTATATATATATATATATATATATATATATATATATATATATATATATATATATGTATATACATATATACACACACACACAAACACGCATACACATTAAGTTCCTAGACACATGTGTTTTTTATAAAGAACTACAATCCGTAGTAATCTGATATTTAGCTAGTTCAATTAACAACTATTTGCCATTGCACGTACCAAACGAGATCGGCAACTTTGCGCATGCGCTGTTTGGTACCTTGTAAGTAAAACACATCTTGTAGTGGTTGTCGCATTTAAACAATGCACGGTGATATTAAACATTTAGGGTGTATTGATTTATGCTTTCATCTTTGTACAACTGTTTCCAGAAAGTTCAAAATGATGAAGTCAGAGTTCTGCTTTCATCTAAGTGTAACTGTTTCCAGAAAGTTCAAAATGATGAAGTCAGAGTGCTGCTTTCATCTAAGTGTAACTGTTTCCAGAAAGTTCAAAATGATGAAGTCAGAGTTCTGCTTTCATCTAAGTGTAACTGATTCCAGAACTTTCAAAATGATGCAGTTATATTTCGGTGAAATTTTTTTTTTTTTTTTTTTTTGTGTTCGCCTTATTTCTCTATTCCCCAAGGCGTAGGCGTATGTGCATTACACTGTGGTTTTTATTTTGCGCCTGTCGGCCCAGTGCATCTGACTTCAGCATGCATTTTATGTAAGGGTCTGCTTCCTCCTGCATTTTCTAAGGGTTTGCTTCCCTGGGGTAACGGCCGGTGTTGTGATGGGGATCGAACCCAGCACCTTCTGGTTGTGAGCCGTGCCACTTAACCACTAGGCCACGCCGTCCCCCCTTAGTCGATCTAAAACATTAGAATAGTATTCCCGTTTAAAAAGTGGCCGCCAATCTTTTGAAGATGTCTTCCACCAAGACAGGCTATCCGCATCACCTACACACGAGATCGTGACATATGTGCAAGACGCCATACGCGATGATCGACAACTGACTTTCAGAGAGACCACTGTCCGACAACTGAATATCAGAGAGAGCGCTGACTGACAACTGGCCATCAGAGACACCCCTGATCAACAACTCACTATCAGAGAGAGTGTTGACCTACGACCACTATCAGAGAGACCACTGACCGATAACTGTCTATCAGATAGAGGGCTGACTAACAATTGACTATCAAAGAGAGTGCTGACCGACAGCTGACTATCAGAGAGAGTATTGGATGACGAATACCACAAAGAGTGCTGACCAACAACTGACTATCAGAGAGAGTGCTGACCGACAACTGCCTATTTAAGAGACTGCTGACGGAAAACTGGCTATATGAGAGAGGACTGCCCGACAACTGTAAAAGAGAGTGCTGACCCACACTTGACTACCATAGAAGTCACTGACCGACAACTGATTAACAGAGAGAGCGCTGACCCACAACTGACTATCAGAGAGGTCACTGACCGACAACTGATTATCGGAGAGAGCGCTGACAAACACATGACTATCAGCGAGAGCGCTGACTGACAACTATCAGAGAGACCACTGACCGACAAATGACTATCATAAATAGTGCTGACCAACAACTGACTATCAGAGAGAAGGTTGACCAACAACTGACTATCAGAGAGACAACTGACCAACAACTGACTATCAGAAAGACCACTTACCAACAACTATCAGAGAGGGTGCTAACCAAGAACAGACTATCAGAGAGCGTACTGACCGAAGACTGACTTTCAGAGAGAAAATGCTCCTGCAATTAGAATTTCAATCGGCACTTTCCATGAAGCTGTAGCGGTAGATGTGCACATGAGACAGGTGACATCAAAACTTATGCCCACTTCCTGACTGAGGACCAGAAACATAATTGGTTTCCCATGTGCACTGGCCTTTGTGAGCTTACAACAAAAGGACACAACTCGATAATCACTGTTGATGAAAACTACGTGGTCGGATATGGCCCGGAAACTAAACAATTAACGTCCAAGCGGCAAACGGCAGCATCCCTTGACCGAAGAAGTCGCAACGGATTAAGTCTAATGTCCAGACCATGTTGATTGCGCTGTTCGACATTGAAGGCTGGTTCCCAGCAAACCACATTGATGTCCCTACAGACAGGCCTACATACATTAGTGAGGAACAAAAGAGCCACGACAACTTCAAGATGGCACCAGAGGAGCATATGATGGCAAAACTAACAATGAATGAAATGGATGAGGCCCTGAGAACTTAAAAGAAAAAGAAATCGCCCGTAAAAGATGGGGTAACAAACGAAATGCTGATGGGGTTTGGCACAACAGCAAAGAGGAAGTTAAAAAGAGAAAGTCATGAACCAAAGTCGGAAAAGGGGAATTATACCGCAGGCATGGAAAGATGCCGTACATATACCAGTACCAATAAAAGGAAAATATAGAACAGATCCGAATAGATACAGGTTTATCAGTCTACCGAGCTGTGAAGGCAAACTGACGGAGCGTATGATAAACACCAGAATGATCCAGACTGATGTGGCACCTGGAAGAAAAAAACATACTAATACCACAGCGAGCAGGATTTAGACAACACAATTCCTCTGAGGACCAGATCACTCTCATAGCAAAGGAAATAGCGGATGCTTTCAAAGAGAAAAAACATACAGTAGCGGTTTGGGAGGATCTATAAAAGGCATTTGACAAAGTGTGGAAAGAGGGAATTAAAGTCAAGCTACAAAGAAATGAAATATGTGGGAAAATGTACAGATGGATCAGCCACTACCTCAAAAACAGACCAGGCAGAGTCCAAGTACAAGGGCAGATGAGCAAAAAGGTGACACTGGAGCAAGGAGTACCCCAAGGAGGGGGGAGGGGTACTGTCACTTACACATTTCTTGGTGTATATAAACAACATCACAGAGAATATACAAAGAAGAGTCCACAGCTCCATGTTTGCAGACGATCTGGCTATGTGGGCCTATGAAAAAAATCTTACAGTAGCAAGCAATCGGGACCAGCAGGCACTAACATCGTTGGAGGAGTGGGCGAACTCATGTCTGGTCAAAATAAACGAGGAAAACACACAATGTACGATATTCTCGCTTTCAAATAAACCACAGCACAGCAAAATACGTCTTAACGGCAAATACCTGCGGCCAAACGACAACAAAAATTGCATGGTAGTCATATGTGATCGGCGCATGACATGGACAAGTCAGATCGAGAGAAACCGAATGAGAGCAAAACAAAGAACGGCAATCACGAGGAAACTTGCTGGCACAAGCTGGGGAGCAGACGAAAGGATACTAAAGAAACTGTACACTGAAAGAGTGAGACCAGTTCTCGAGTATGGCATTACGGCATGGACAACAGCAACAAATGCGAACTTTGATAATATTAGCAAACGTTAAAACCAAGCCATGAGAGTTATAACAGGAGACATGAAGTAAATGCCAATTGTAGAACTTGATAAGATTACAAATCTGCAATGCAAGACAGACATAAGAGACTGCAGAGCCCAGCAGCAAGCAGATAAACTCTGAAGACTGTCAGCCCATCCAATGCATCAGAGACTAAATAGATTTGGAATTTGGAAACTGAAGCGGAAAAATTGTGCAGCAATGGCCAATGCAAAGATGAGTGAAGACAATATGGACACAGTAACAATACCAAAGCCCATCCCAACTGTTCGCAAACTACCTGGACGCAGCATATCATTCCGGAAGTGGTAGAAAATATACCAGGTATTGGAAACAAGAACAGCCAGACTGAAAACAAGAAAGAAGAGGCATAACGATGAGGTACAAAACGGAAAACTGCTCAAGCATGTAATGGCCCCATGCATACATCGACGGTTCTGTAACACACACAATACAAAACGGAGGGCAGTGGTATTCCTGAGCCTACCAAACGGTAGAAAAATAACACAGTCAGTAGCAACGGGACAATTATAAAGCTATTTCAGAGCGGAGGCAGAGGCAATGATGGATGCAGTAGAAGCAATGCTGACAGGCGAAAGCATTGAAAGCCATATAGTCATGTTTACATATGGCCTGGACGTAGTCACAGCACTATAAAGTCAGACTAATACAGAACTTAATGATTTAAGAGCAGTGCTCTGTCAACTTTGGCAGCAGTTCGCACCACAAAGAGTAGTGGTAAAGTGAGTTCTACCCACTCTAACATCCAAGGCAACGAAGAGGGAGACAGACTGACAAAAGAAGGTGCAAGACTACCACAAATAGATTCTAGTGGGACATACGAATAGTCCAAAAGGCTTATTAGGGCCAGATACATGGCCAAATGGGTACAGAACATACTGGGTACAGAATCAACGATGCATATTACCATTTGAACAGAAGAGATTAGGTCGTGGTCATCAGACTCCACACAGGCCACAAACGACTGACGTACCACCTATTCAATAAACTGAAAATAGGTGGCACTGGCGAATGCACTTGTGGTACCGGAAAAATGACCGCTGAATATATGCTGCAACACTGCCCGACATACGAGGACCAGAGAAAGCAGATGTGGCCATTACCAGCTGCAACACTAGACAAGCTCTATGACAGTGTCGACAGCTCCAGGATGACCGCTGCTTTCTTCGAAAAAAATAAAGATGGGCTGGTTCATCAGAGGTACTTCCCTAGACGTCGATGTGGCATTGCTCAATTCTGTAAAACAGTCCTCCACCGCCAACTGGATGATATACACATACACCGCCCTTGATAGGGGTGCACATGTAAATGGATTTTGTATCATGATTTATATATGTATTAATATATATATATATATATATATATATATATATATATATATATATATATATCGTTAAGTATCTCCCCCTCTCTTTCTCCATCTTTCTCTTTCTTTATCTGCATTTTGTTCATCCATATATCTGTATTTCTCAATTTATATCTTTATATCTCTCGCTTCATCTATCATTGTTTTTTTCATGTTCTATTTATGTTGTTTTTGTATCTATCAATCTCACTATATCTCTTCCTTCCTCCTATTTTTCTTCATGTCTCTCTCTCTATCTCTCTCCCTCTCTATCTCTCTCCCTCTCTCTCTCTTTCCCTCTCACTATTATTAAATCGGTCATAGTTAGTCTTGCATAAATAACAAGATAAGAGATTTTCTGATTTATATTTCTTTATGCTTGAGCAGATGTCGACCACCATTGCTGTATTGTCTGTTAGAACTGCTCCCTCCATTACCATTCATTTCAAGTATATATAATTACTTCCCTTTATCTATGATGTATAAGTAATGTATTATTTTTACAATTTGAACGGTTCGGTCTAATAAACAAATGTTATTTTCGACCTTTTTCTTGTGTGCAAATGACATTAACCAACATTGTAAATAATATGAGTCAAACATTTTTCTAATTTGCAGAATATATGTGGCGAAGTGATCAAGACGTTTTGCTTTGTGATCAGACTGTCCGGGTTTTGAATTCGAGCGGCGACGGTCGGTTCATGGTGGCAATTTTTCCTGTGATTCCTGGGTTTGTCGCTGAAGCCAAGGAGCTCGTGCTTTGATCGATGCTCTCTGCAGGCGGGACTCTGTTCTGAGGAGAGAGCCGGAGCCATAGGGGGCGCCCTCGCCTTTAACCTTCCATTATCCTGACAAGTTCAGGCGTACCTCTACTTCCGCCTCTCCCAGTGTCTCCGCTTTGATCGTGCGTCTGTTATAAATTATAAGGGCCTTTATTCTCAAAATGTGTTACGTTTATCACATCATCATCACGAGTCACCCAGTGTCTTGAGTTAGCAGTCATGAAAAGATGCCAAAGAGTGTGCAATGTCTATTTTATTTCCCTCTCCTTGCATTTAGACTGGCTGAGACTTGCAATGATATTGTTTTTATATCAAAATAACCAAACTACTCACATTACATTATTGTTGTGTTTGCAAACAGTTACAGTCCGTGTCTTTTTCATAGTTCATCTTCACTTTATTGTAGTGACACATAAAAAAGATCAGCAGAGGTTCGAAAAGTAAAAAAAAATATCTAGTTTTTCCGAAGATTAATGAACAATATATTACAAACAAGGATCAATAATATCCCTAAAAACCAACAAGAAAATATGTACATACTGTACACATCCATCAACTTCTTACTCAAGAATAATTTCAAGAGCATATATTATGTGAGTATAACCATTCCTCTTAAGCTTACGTCTCCAGGCGTTGGTAATTGTAATATAATCAGTTACTAGCTTTGTGTTGGCTTCTTGATTATAATAGAAAGTTACACATCGGCGCGGATTCAACTTAGGGAGATTTCCGAATCGCACTAAAAAACGTATGTACAGATCAAAGTCAGTCTGTATAACAAAGTTCAGCAGAGAGAAAAACATACAGACATATCCAGAAACGTTTATTAAGTGTTGTTTGTTTTCATAACACAACATATACAAACATATCTTACATATTGATTTTCCTTAACACGAATATAAATGTGTGCCACCCTAGTTCAGTGTTATATTCGACATTTCTGTAATGTCTATCGTTGTGAACCATAACCCGAACAACCTCTAGTTTGCCCTGTCTGTGCCACAATTACACAAATAATGTGGCACACTCATTGTTCGGAATACCAAGAACGGTAGCCATGGAGAGTGTCACAATGGTCGTTAGAGTATATTACGAAATATTTAAATAGTAAAGGTTTGCTGTCTGCCATATGTTGCACAATTAACAATTAATTGTTAAGTTCAGTAAACGAATATACACCTAACATTACAAGAACTAGATTTGCTTACTGTCTTACAAGACCGTACGTTTAAGCGTGTTACCGTTATAATATAAATTAACAGACTGGATTTCAAAACATATTTCCTACTTCCTAGGCTTTCGTTTATCGTTAAACATAACAGCAGATGTTCACAATAAGATCGCACATATGAACAAGGGCTGCATTTGCAGATTTAACATTCAAAGAAAAAGAGATTGCTAACCTCGAATAATATCTGGATAAAACTGAAGAAAAGTAAAAAAGTGCTAAATTGCATTGTGGGGCTAAAACATGGATTAAGATAAAAATGAAAGAAGCTTGGAAAAACTTGACACGTGGTGCTGTCGTAGAATGCAACGATTAATTTGGACAGAACGGAGGTCACATGACAATATCAACACTGAGGTAGGCGCACTCATCAACTATTGCAAATGATACAAGAATGGCGATTGCGTTAGCTGGAATTCAATATGATACTTTAAAGTCATATGTCAACTAATTTAAAGAGCAAACAAGTGTTGTTATGTTGTCGTTTGCGAAATGAAGAGACATGCTTAGATAGCGTTACAACCAGTTTCATGGATAATCACATGACACATTGGCTACACACACAATGTTGCTTCTTAACAGTTGAACAGCAGGGAGCAGGTTGTGGTCTTCAGGCTCTGAACACGACACAAGCAACTGAGGTACCATCTATTCAATAACATGTAGATAGATGTTATTGACCAATGCGCCCTTGGTACATCGAAAATAACATTTGAAAAGTTGATGTAAAAATGCTAGAATCTCATAAACTGTCCGCCATCTTGTTGTGTCGTATTGTGAAGTTCCTACACGTTGCTTGTTTCCATAATTCTTATGAAATTTTAGTTACATTTAAAAATTGTGTGTCTATTGCCTTTGGGGGAAACAACACGTTTGTGACGATTTAGATAATCAGTGACATAATATAGAAGAGGCACCATAGCTAAGATTGGGTAACAAGAAAACAGAAAAGACGAATGTTATGATAGCGCAGTTGTTTTGTATTCCCATTTTTCACCGTTTACTTACATAATTTTATTCAATAAAACATCAACCATATCAGAGATCAGATTTTGTCCCTGATATATTCCATATCAGCTTAGGCACTCATGAATACCAGCTACAATTTCAGCAGAGTAAAAATTCATTAGATTCCTGCACACTGTAAGATAAACTGAAATGAGGATGTATATAGACTGCCCATAACGGGAAACGGCAAACTGGAGACACAAAGTATAAACATTGATTGAAAACTTGATTCAGAGGGAATGGCACAGAGAAGACCCATATACTGATAAAACAGAATGAAGTACTGGCCTATATTCTGACCAGAGCTAACTGTATTCTCTGATGTGGTGATTATGGTAGTAGTAATTACATTAACCACGGCTTTTCGAGTTATTCTGACTGGACGATTCCCGAACAAACTGGCTCAGTAAATAAATAGTCCCTAACAGTGACGTGCAGGTAATTGTAACATGTCCAAGCTGTAGAGCCACTATAGGTAGGAGCTGTAGAAACAATATAGTTATGAGAAGTAGAGACAATATATGTACAAAAAATAAATGTAGGATCTGTAGAGACAATATAGGTATGAGCTGTAGAGACAATATAAGTAGGATCTGTAAAGACAATATCGGTAGGAGCTGTAGAGACAATATAGGTAGGAGCTGTGGAGACAATATATGTAGGATCTGTAGAGACAATATAGGTAGGAACTGTAGAGACAATATAGGTAGGAGCTGTAGAGACAATATAGGTAGGATCTGTAGAGACAATATAGGTAAGAGCTGTAGAGACAATATAGGTAGGAGCTGCAGAGACAATGTAAAGGTTGGAGATTAGACAACTATTTACTTCTATATTTGTCGTGGGATTTGAGTCAGTGAAGCTGATCTCAGTCCTGCTAGAATTTAATCAACCAAACCGAACAACTGCGTAAACTGACTTACGTTTTAGGTCATGTGTTTATTTCTGGAACGATAGTGATAGACTTGTTGCCGTCGACAAACTTGCGTCGTCTGGTAACCACGATAATAGGATGGGGGATAATGGAAGGCAGTGGGACAAAAACGCGGTGGGTTAGGGAAATCACGTGTTCTGACGAAGCAAATCGAATGTAAATTCCGGCTTAAGAAGAGATGACATGAGACAGCCCGCTGAGAGCAGTCTACGTATCATTAGTGGAGAAGAGATTCGATGGAGACTGCATGAAGTGTAGGTGGCTAAGAAAAAAAACTTGACTTTACAGATTAGATGCATCACCTTTAGAGAGAGACGCTCAGTGGCGAGAAGACCGCAGAGTGAGGTAGGATTGAGTTGAGTACACGTTTACAATAGAACATTTAACTTTACAGACAGATTAGAACATTTCACTTCAGTGACAGATTAGAACATGTAACTTCAGAGACAGATTAGAATATTTCACTTCAAAAACAAAGGTACTTCGAAAAGAGGCGCTCAGTGGACGGCATGTGACGAAGATATGTAGTTGAGGCAGATTTGAGTTGGTATTTAGTCGAAGGTGAGAAGCAGTTCAGATTGACACACATCACGCAAGGTAACTACCAGCATTTAATGTAGTGGTCGTAATTTCAAGGCATCCCATTTATCATATTGGCGCAGTTCCACTGATCACGTCCACAAGACCGTGATCACCGTAATGTTAGTCGTCAGTCGCAGCTAGAGGCATTTGTACATGGTTCCCGTTGATCATATTTCATGCAGTTTATCCTGATCATATTTAGACACGTTTAGACCACTTTGATCTAAAGTCGTCAATAAGAAACAAGACCACGTACGTCATACATGGGCTCAGAACCTACGAGCTTTACCATCAGCGGCAAAAAGCAGCTGAGTTCGTTCGTAGCAGGCCAATTCAGGAGAAGAGAGAGGACTGGGCAATAATAGTATAGATACGGTTAGGATTTAGCGGTAGTATTCTAGATACGCGTTTGATAGAAAGCAACAAAGTTATTAGAGCGTTTATAGTTGGCAGTGTTTCATGATTAAATAAATTGTTGTATTGTGTTCCAATGTAGTGTTACTTTTTTGTTTTAAGAGTGAGTGTAGAGGTGAATAGAAAAGGGCAGACCTCTTTACCGTTTTCGATAGAGATCCATCATGTTCGATCGACTATGACACATAATCAACTAGTGATTAGATTGTTATTTTAATTGTTGAGACTGCATAGTAATGTTCTTCGGCATGACAGGGTGTGACACACAAAAAGAAGATATACGACACGTAAAAAGAACAATGCAACGCTGATATACCGAACAATGTCAAAGACAACGTCATATAATGGTGCCAATATCCCAGACGAATGTAGACCCAGCAAAAACGCCCTAACAGTGAATGGTAAATCCCATAATAGCACGAGATTGTGCGCACACTAACAACGTTTAGCAGATGTGGACGTTACAGAGATCAGAACGCAACGATTACTGTTACCAAAAAACAATGAGTTGCAGATACATACACATAACTATGCGACCATTACAAATTTTGAAAAGATGATTCATACTAAAAAGCAAAAATCAATTTGAAAATATTGAAGCTTCTTGAAAAAATAAATAAATAGTTACGATTTATACAAGACAAATAAAAAGATGACGCATATAGATTAATTCGCAAATGATAATTGTCAGACCCAGGTGCTCCCGACGGTTCTGTAATAAACACAACACAGAACGGAGGGGCAGGAGCATTCCTGAACCTACCAAATGGCAAAAAAATAACACTGTCATTCGCTACTGGTAAGTACACAAACAATTTCAGAGCGAAAGCAGAGGCACTGAGGGCGGCAGTGGAAGAAATGGTGACACACAGTGAAATCGAGAGCCATATAGTCCTGCTGACAGATGCTCTCGCCGTAGTCACAGCGCTAAAAAGCCAGAAAAACACTGAGCTCAATGACTTAAGAGCAGCACTCTGCAAACTGTGCCAGCAGTCCGCACCAAAAAGGGTAGTGGTACAGTGGGTTCCATCACACTGCAACATCCAAGGCAACGAGGAGGCAGACAGACTGGCAAAAGAAGGTGCAAGACTACCACAAACAGATACCAGTATGACGTACGAAGAGTCAAAACGGCTTATCAAAGCCAGATACATGACCAAATGGGAAACCGAACATACTGGTTACACCAAAAACGATGCCTATTACCAGTTAAACCGAAGAGAGCAGGTCGTTGTCTTCAGACTTCGCACTGGCCACAATAGACTGAGGTACCACCTATTCAACAAATTGAAGATAGGGTGTACCGACGAATGCCCGTGCGGTACTGGTAAAATGACCGCTGAACATCTGCTGCAGAACTGCCCGACATACGAGGATCAGAGAGAGCAGATGTGGCCATTACCAGTGGAACTACAAGACAAGCTCTATGGCAGTGGCGACAGCCTCAGGATGACTGCCGCTTTTTTCGAAAAAATAATGGTGACTGTCTGACTGCGTACGCAGAAGAAGAAGAAGAAGACCCAGGTGCTCGATATTCAGCCCATACGGCGTTGAGGTGTGAAACCACTAGTAACAGACTTAGTTCCCGGTCGGCGTGTCGCAACCAGTAGAACAGCCACCTCAGTGCGGACTGTTAAGACTCAGCCCTTGATCATGAGATATGTCCGCGCACCAGGCGGACAACATCTCCGTGCCATGACCAGGCTTGTCCCCTGGTTAAATGCACTCCTGCCTCGCCTTTTACCTCTGTCTGCTATCAGTCATCCGAATGGACGAAGAAGAGATGCAGGTCAGCGGACATTGCACCTATGCCCTATTGTGACAACCTCCCAGGTGTCGGAGAATGCTAGACGTGCCATCAATGCAGATGGGGCGAGAAAATAAAGGGAGCAAAGCGATACCCCACTCACATGCATATGCTACGTTTCTGGCAGGACGTGACGATCCTGGGTCACAGACACACTGGACTGCCTTTCTTCCAGAATAGCACAAACTAGTATCTAGTCCATCATATCATATCATATCATTGCCACACCCTATAGATACGAGTGGAGAAGACTCGATAGTCCTGCAAGATAATTTCCCTAAGAGAGACAACTCTCACCAAAAACACCCTCTGCCTTGCAGATAGGGTGTGGACAGCCAAAAGCTAAAGACGGCATCCCTACAGAAACGCCTGTTGAAATCGGATGCACAGGGCCACATGCTTAACAAAGTAACACAGTGCAACGTATATCGCTGTAACCAGCGTACGAAGAAGAAGAAGACCCTGGTGTACCTCAGCTTGAGGTAAGACAGGGATGACGTCATCTTTCAACAAACCTTATCACAATCATAGAGTGGCTGATGTTCCAAACAGCAGAAAGCAGAAACGCAAGAACACAAACAATGTTGTATGTGTCGTCTTTTAGCTGTCACATACGCATCAAGGCGTACACGGAAATATACACATAATGACAATGAAGAAGCACATAACAGATGCGTGCAGTTTTGTCAGTGTGATTTTTTGTTTGTTCACCGTTCGCGTTATTTCTTTATTGACCAAGGCGGTGTGCGCTGCACTATGTTCTTATTTTGCATATGTCAACATATTGTATCCGACTTCGGCATGCATTATGTGTAAGGGTCTGCTTTCTCGTGCATGTTCTAAGGGTTAGCTTCCTAAGGTTAATGGCTGGTACTGCGATTGGGGAGCGAAACCAGAACTTTCGGCTAATTAGCCGTGTCAGATTAGTGTCGGATAACAATGGGCATATACATAAATAACAAGGAAATAGACCACACATATTATTTATAATTAGATTAGTGAATAAATTTAACATTTAACATATATGGGATGAATTATTGATACAGATGGAGAAAGATAAACATATATTAACGCTAGTAATAATTAGACCAGATTTGATTTAAACTCCTTTCACCGAAAATGGAACTCGCCAGCTATAAGCATATGTAATAACGTCAGGCTATTTGAAGCATATGTTAAGTTGATTCTACTGTATGGCTTTGATCCATATCTTCTGACTAAAAGTGTCACATCCCCAATGCACACAATTATTAACTGGTTTCTTTTTCGCACACTTTGTATCAGATGGATAGAGGTAGATCTCTGGAGAAGCACTACTAAAGCAAGACATGAGAGGGAGAAGATTGATAGAAGGCACGCCCAGAAAGACTGTCTCTGTAGCTTTCTCTTCACACTAACTAAGAACATCAAGTTGCATGACTAGATAACAGCCAGAAATATAATGACCCATATAGGCTGTAAACGTATTCTGCCAATAATGTTGTGAGTTAAGTACTTAACAAGCGATGGAACGCCGAAACTGTCAGTTTCACTACGAGAAGATGTCCGCACCACCGCATTCACGAGTCGAACCTGCTTAAAGGATCCAGTAGATTATAAGAATTGATAAGAAAGTAATGGTTGACAGACAACGTGATAATAGACGAACACGTCCATGACGTCATGTTTGCCCTACACCTACAAACGTTGTCCCGGACGTCAACCAATGAGAAGGAGAGATGGCCTTCGGCATGTTATTCAATACCCATTTAAATATTTCATAATACATATACAATCAATACAAGAAGAGAAAAACAACTGGCTGGCCATTTTCACAACACAAGCAGCCACATTCAATCATTTACGTCATACGCACTCAATTATGTCCCTGCAGGACCTTTAGCTTATCAAAACAAAAACACCTTAAGGAATTATCCTTACTCATTGAGGTAAACCTAGCCCGCCCTAGACCTCTAAGGACACAACCCTTCAGTTCAGGTCAATTTTCCTGGGACACTTGTCTATAAGCATTATCACGCCTTTCACTACGACCCATGGCCGACGTATCTATTCATCCTTTCTTAAGGCTAGCTATCACAGTGTCTCTCATGACACATATCCCCCTCTCATAAAACGGCAAAATTAATTTCGTTTTCTACAAAAACGCAATCGACAAACATATGCCATAGTCAATCTAACAGAACAATGTCCACCATCAACATATTCAGTTTCTGATACACTTAGTTTTCTTTTAAAAGACCCCCCACACATGTGATATAATATTTAAAAAAAATACAAAATAGTGGTTAGTATGAGTAGATCACACAGTAAACATCTACTATTCAGTCACTCTGACGCCCCTTCCTACGCCACTCTAACGCGTCTCTTAAGTCAGCCAGTTCTTTCTAACCAGCAGGCTACCCTTTTTACTGCAACTCGTCTCAACCTTGAAATCATCTGTTTGCGGAGGACTGTAGTCTTGATGGAGCTCACTTCTCCACGGATCAGCACATTTTGATGCATGTATTATTACTTGTAATGTTGTATACACTACCAAACAACAACTAAATAAAAAATGCAAATCATACAATTTGTCAGAAACCATACAACAACCAGATACAAATGCAAGGCATACAATTTTTGAACCATACAACCAGAAATTGTCAAAGTATTTGCATGCATGCAAATGACGAAGAACTCAGCCTTTCAGTCAATAAGTATCACTCATTGATACCTTTGTCAGTAAATGTAATCATGCATAAACAACTAGAAAAACTACCCACACAATTGCAAGGCATTCAATTTGTCAGAACCAAAAACAAAAACGATATACACATGCACGGCATACCATTTGTCAACCATACAACCATACAACCACATATTGTCAAAGTTGCTGCATGCACACGACCATGATATAAACCTTTCAGTTCGATAGTATCATACCTTGATATGTATGTCAGTAAAACTGTAATCATGTATAAACAATCAAAACAACAAACAAACAAAAATGCAAGACACACAATGTTGACCCTACAACCAAAAATTGTAAAAAAAAGTATTGTCACGCCTACACATGACCGTGTGCGATCCACCTTTCACACGTTAGTGTGACACGTGGCAGCACCTGGCAATGACCTCTTTCAGCCGATACCGAACTACGTCTATATTCAAAATTATTCTGATATAGACTACTGCTAACTATGGCTGTCAAAAATGAACGGACCAACAGTCTGATTACAAAATGATAGTAACCTTAACCCATCCAGACACATTCTAACTATTGTCCATGTTAAATATCTACGTTACTATCATTGTTGGGGTCTTTGTCAAAGGGAACTAGGACCGAGTGTTGGGACCTAACTAACTCATCGCGTTTTCCCAAACTTCCTACATCAAAGACACTTGGCCTTCCCTGGACCAAAACGTTATGTGCACATGTTACACTGAATCACCGTTAACATTACCTTTATCATCGACCTTAGTCCCCTGACCATCAAACTGGTCGAAAATGTCCCTCTGATCTCGCACAGTCTAACCTCAAACTGGCTGTCAGATGCGATATGTAGGTCGTCCGTTGTATGGCGTGTACTTCACACGAGGACTTCACAGACATTGTTTAACATCTGGCCATTCCTCAATTCTTACCTACCCCTTAAATATTCAAAATCTCTGCTTAACAAGGATACCGGTACATAAAACATATACAAATGTATGATAGCCCTACATATGTCATTACCGTCTGTATAACTGTTACACGACTCTACCTAATTCCATCTCTGAAATAAGGTAATTTCTCTATGTTTTTTATTATTATCAGCAAGTCCACTATGAAACGTTCCTTCCTTGCATTAAAGCTTTCTTAAGACGGACTATAGGCGCCATTATATGGTTCTAGCTGCTGGACGGTTTATTCCGGTGAAACACCCCTCGCAGTTGTCTAATCTGTTTGATCCCCGGTCTGTTTCTTCGACCGTTGGCGTCTCGCTATCGGGACGACATACCGCCTGTGTTCTCCTCAGATTAATCGGCGACTCCTGTATCTCGTTCATCGAGTCGTTTATCTCTCCATGTGGTCGTTTTTCCCCGTTCTCTAGTCGCTTCCTTCACTCATATATTATATATTTATTTTCTGCATCATCATTTGCTCAATCGCTTTTGTTTGCGTGGACATTTTCATTCCATTCGTGAATAGGTGACTTCACCTGAACTGGAAAATATAACTTTAACAGCTGTCTCCATTAACTGTACTTCTTCGTAGACTTCAACTAATGCCCCACTAAGCTTGACCATTTACGTGGTAAAGTTGGCCACTAACATCAGGTCCGACCGTGTTATCTGTCGTAACATCCTCTTCCTGAAAACTCAGGCTACGCTGTTTAATACTGTTTCGTTTCACCTCACTGTCTTTATCTGCGTTTATCTAGGTTGCATTGCGTAACCTGCCTTACATTTCTAACTGTTCAAGATATACACAACCTGCATTCATTACTATCTGCTTGTTTGTCTCTTTGCCAAAGTCTCTTTTATAGTTTCTGACTTGTTTCTCCATCTGGGACTTTGCATTTGATTTCCTACTATGGTCTACAGATCTGCCCTATCCAACCTTCCGGGTAACTATTTTAATTTGACTTGGAATTTATATCTTGAGTAAGCTACTCCCCTTTACGCCACTTATGTCTTCTGCCGTTCAAAACTGAATTGTTTAATCTGGTTCACTCCAAACCCTGGCATGTCCACATCGTTCCTTCCCGGGTCGGGATGTGAATTTTGATTGAGCTTGCTACACACTTTCCCACCACTCTGTGCCACCTTTCACGATTTATGTCGACAGTCTCTTTCCTGCCTTTCCAGCAGAACAACCATGTTCGTTAGTTGTCTTAGCTGGTTTTGGTCTTCTTTGTTTTTGTCGTTTATCGTTCGTCATTTTGACTGTAACTAGCCTATTTCCATGAAAAGCTTACATTCTCAGAAAGATTCCTGCTGCTATCTAAAGAACGTTACGATTCCGTACATTATTGGTACATCCACATGCTATATGTGTAAAAGCTAGACAATGATAACACTGTTTAACCTAGCGTGTAGACATGTCTTTTTTTAAAATAAACCAATGTACAGTTTTGAAAAAAAATTTACAGGACTGTCAAGTACGCACACAATGTCAAGTGTCAGTAATGCAACAATAGATTTTTTTTAATTGTCAACACTTTCCGGTCAGATTATTGGAAGAGCTATCTATAGTAACTAACACTCTATTCTACCCATGGCTATCCCATTACTTCTAGCTATACACAAAACGATGTATATATATATACATATATATATATATATATATATATATATATATATATATATGTATACTTATATTAAACAGCGACAATCCTGGTCAACAGGCACCAACAAAAGTTATGTAGCAGAGTCCATGTTTTCACTAGGATTATTCTATCTAGAATTGTACCGCATGTATCCACATTATTCATGACCACACACAATAAATAACATAGCACACGACATGATGCATATTTATTTTATCATACTCATACACAAAACTTTGAAAGTGAGTGCAATGTAATTACAAATAACACATGAAAGACAAACTTAACTAAAAAGATACGCAGAGTTTATAAGCATAATCTGTTGATGGAATGCAAACATTGGAATACATGCCGTCTACAACTGGAGGGGAGCATATCGCCCATACGTAATTAAAGAAACCAATGACTATGGCGTCGGGCTACTAGAATTTGCACGATGCAATCAGCTGTTGGTGGCAAATACGTTTGTAATAAACAAGCCGTAAAGACGATGGACATGGCATCACCCAAGCAATGAAGTGCAAAGCCAGATTGACAATATCTTGATCCAGAGGAGGTTTTGATATAGCATCATCACCGATAAAACGAGAAGTTCCGCCAGAGCGGCTATGTGAAGTGACTGCGATCTGGTCATGATGACTATGCGTCTGCGATTGAAGGGCGTTGCAGAGGAGAATGTGGCAAAACTAAAGTTTGACCTGGACAAAGTAATGGACCCTACAATCATCTAAGTGTTCCAATCAAAGAAAGGCATCCACTGCTGCTCTCAGATAGAATACGGATACAGATACAGTCACATAGTCGCTTAACATAGCTCTCACAGATACAGTAACATGGATCATCGAATGCCACAAAACGATTAAGAAGCCATTGGTGACCAAAGAAACTAAACCGTTGTGATTAAAGAAGGAAATTAAAATAAGACGAGGCTGCAGCGGTTCTGTGGATGTGTATAATGGGAAAAAAACATGAAAGAAAACTAGTAAAAGTTGATTAAGGTTGAGCTTAATCAAAATTTAAAAATGGGTATAGTCAGATACCGCACCGAGATGAGAACACAAACAAAACCTACTTTACGACCAATCTGCCTTCATCAGGGACAACATCACTGAACTAACAAATCAACATATAAGAAAAAAAAGGGTCAACTCATCTGTTTCAGGTAGGAGACGCTTTCTGTCTAAGCGACCGGTTGTGCCAAGTACTCGATATAAACTGAAATGGGAGCGGTCAAACAAAAAGTGGCGGAATATGCCTGATAAGCCAAGCGTGGCCAAATAGTGGTCCAGATAGAAGAACAATGAGAAGGCAAGATAAGCCGGGATACTCCCTCACTCTCACCCGTCGTCCTCCCTCTGACCGTGTGAAACTCGTCCTCACCTATCACCCTCACAGCGTCTCTGTCCGGGATATCCTATTCCGCCATCTCCCTATCCTTCACTCTGATCCTGCCACTCGCAAAGTTTTTCCCGATCCTCCTCTTGTCGCCTAACGTCGTGACAGGAACCTGAGAGACTTACTGGTCAGTAGTCACCTACACACCAGCCCTCATAGCCTCCCAGGCACCAGACCGTGCACAAATTCACGTGGCTGTGTTACCTGCCCTCATGTCATCCTTTCTCGCTCCATTACCTTTCCTAAGGCTGAATTCTTCATCAAAGAGGGATTAACATGCAAATCTCGTAACCTCATCTATTCCATCATCTGCCGCCAGTGTGGTATGACTTACATTGGGGAAACTGGTATGGAACTACGGGAGAGTTTGCACAAACACCTCAACGACATCCGCAACCCCACTGGTTCCCCAATTGCCAGCCACTTCAATGGTCCTGAGCACCGGGGTATGGCTGACGTCAGTGTCACTGGTCTAGTTTCGTGCTTTTCTGACGATCGTCGCGATTCGCCCTTGAGAACAGACTTATCTCGAGTATGGGCTGTCTCCAACCACACGGTATTAATATCTTCCATACTTTTTTCTTAAACCCTCACACTGGCCCCCATCTATTTGTCTTTCTCCCCCCCCCTCCCCCCCTGCCTCCTTCATTCTTCCATCAGTTCTCTTCCTCCTCTCTTATATCAATATCACGCCCTCCCGGCTTATATTGCCTTCTCATTGTTCTCATATCTGGACCACTATTTGGCCACGCTTTGCTTATCATGCATATTCTGCCACTTTTTTGTTTGACCGCTCCCATTTCAGTTTCTATCGAGTACTTGGCACAACCGGCACTTAGACAGAAAGCGTCTCCTACCTGAAACAGATAAGTTGACCCTTTTTTTCTCATATGTTGATTTGTTAGTTCAGTGTTGTTGTCCCTGATGAAGGCATATTGGTCGTAACGTAGGTTTTGTTTGTGTTCTCGTCTCGGTGTGGTATCTGACCATACCCATTTTTTAAATTTTGATAAAGCTCAACCTTAATCAATTGTTACTAGTTTTTTTTTCATGTTTTTTTTCCATTTCTGATTAAAGAAAAACACTGAAAATCACAACACCAACACAAAAGAGACGAAAGAAGCGTGGAATTGTGAGCAGTGTGCTAACATCGAAGAGATATTAAAAAGAAATGACGCTAAAGAAGCATACAATGTTGTCAAAGAACTGGTAACACCAAGACAAGGCATGCACTTTATGATCCTGGATACAAGCAGCAAGTGCCTTTCTGAGAAAAAGGACGTACTGGCACGATGGACAGAGTACTGTTCCGAGTTATATAACTAGGGCAACTCTCTCGGTGGCTTGATTGACTCGCATCCAGTTTTCGTAAAGCGATCTCAGTTCCGCAAGGCGGAGTGAGAGCGCGGGCTTGCCTACCAAACTCACCCGCCTCTCCCCGGCACTGTAGCAGGACCAATTTTGTGGAGTCGTACCGCTGGTAAGGGTGCGTTACTGTAGTCCGTCTCGAGAAGCTTTGTAAGTCCGTGTGGTTCGTCGAAGGATAGCTAGTATAGCCTATCTTGACAGTTCGTCTCGCTTTGTGTCCTGCTCTCGCAATGAACTTGTGACCGGCAATCGGAAAGCAGGAATCGTTAATCACTCTCGCTGCCTTGCAGGACTCCATAGAATGAGCGACATACTTTTTTCTGTTAGGTTGCACCGTCATCATACAGCGATATACGTTGCACTGTTTCGTTAAGCCTGTGGCCTAGTGCATCCGATTTCAATAGGCGTTTCTGTAGGGATGCCCTACTTAGCCTTTGGCTGTTCTCAACCTATCTGAAGGCATCATTTGGTTGTGGTCAGAGTTGTCTCTCTTAGGGAAGTTGTCTTGCATGATTACCGGCGCTTCACCACTCGTGCCTGTAGGGTGTGGTGATGGTATGGTATTATGTACTTGTGTACTGGTTTGTACTATCCAGGAAGAGAGGCATTACAGTATGTCTGTGTCCCAGGATCGTTACGTCCTTCCAGAAACGTCGCATATGCATGTGAGTGGGGTATCTCATTGCTCCCTTAATTTTCTCGGCTCCTCTTCAGTGATGGTACGCCTAGCATTCCCCGCTAATTGGGAGGTTGTCACAATAGGGCAGAGGTACAATTTCCGATGGTCTCCTTCTCTTCTGCGTCCAATGGGATGACTGATAGCAGACAGAGGTAAAGAGCGAGACAGGAGTGCATTTAACTAGGGGACACGCCTGGTCTTTTCAGCGATATGTTTTTAGCCTGGTGTGCGGACATATCTCATGATCAAGAGTTAAGTCTCAACAGTTCGTAGTGAGGTATCTGCTCTGCTGCTTACGAAACCCTTACCAAGAACTAAGTCTTCTACTAGTGGTTTCACACCTAAACGCAGTATCGGTTAAAAATCGAGCAGCTCTCGCCCACTTTGATCACTACATTTACCTCTTTTTGCTGCTCGAAAGGTCGTGCTGAGACCCAAGCCCCAGGTCCGAACCATATCGTTGCCTCCCGTCGCAGTACTGAATAAATTCAGGGCGGGATTCTGGCTTAGAGGTGTACGGCTGTAATCCATCAGATGGTAGCCTCGCACCATTAGCTTATCAGCCAGGCACGTAGACCGAGAGTCTGAGATCTGCGATTCCTTTCGGATTTAGCAGAATTACCATAGCAACGCCCTGTCATTAGTAGGGTAAAACTGACCTGTCTTCCGAGTGTCTAGTACCAGCACCCGTTCACTATTAGACCTAACGATTCAAGAGAGAACTATTTGTCAGTTAATTGCCAAGTGTCGGAATTCTGCGAATCCTCTCGGATTGAGCAGGATTACCATATCAACGCCCTGTCGTTTGTAGGGTTAACTGACCGGGTTTCCGAGGGTCTAATTCCAGCACACGTTTCCTATTAGACCAAACGAAAATGCTCTCAGCCTGTCAGTCATTACAGTGTTAGCGTGTTGATTCAAATTAAGCCGTAGGCTCCACTCCTGGTGGTGCCCGTCCGTAAATTCCTTAACGAACACTCGATACGAGCCAATCGAGCCACCGAGAGACAACCCCCAGATTTCCGACGGTCTAATTCCAGCCCACGTTCCCTATTAGAACCAAAGAAAAAGCTCTCAGCATGTCAAACATTACAATGTTGGCGTGATGAGTCAAATTATGCAACAGGCTCCACTCTTGTTGGTCCCGGCCGTCAATACCTTTAAGTTACAGCTTTGTAACCATACTTCCCCCGGAACCCAAACACTTTTTTTCCTGGAAGCTGCCCGCAGAGCGATCGAGGCAACTCCTGCGGATCGCTAGTAGGCATCGTTTACGATCATAACTACGACGGTATCTGATCGTCTTCGCGCCTATGACTTTTGTTCTTGATTAATGAAAACATTCTTAACAAATGCTTTCGCAGGAGCAATACGAATGCCCCCGTTTGTCTCTGTTGATCTTTACCACCAGTTCTGAAAACCAACAAAATAGAACCGAGGTCCTATTCCATTATTCCATGCACCATTATTCAGGCAGCCGAGGCCTGCTTCGAATACTCTAATATTTTCAAAGTAAACGCGCCGGACACCTGAGACGCTCTGCGAAGAGCACCAGACTCGGTCTCCAATAGATCCTCGTTATATGGTTTAAAGTGTACTAATTCCAATTACAGGGCTTCAAAAGAGTCCCGTATTGTTATTTTTCGTCACTACCCCCCGGTGTCGGAAGTGGGTAAGTTGCACGCCTGCTGCATTCTTTGGATTTGGTAGCCGTTTCTCATGCTCCCTCTCCGGAATCAAACATTGATTACACGTTACCCGTTATAAATATGGTAGGCATGTCACGTACCATCGACATGTGATAGGGCAGCCATTTGAAAGATGCGTCACCGGCACATGAGGCCATGCGATCAGCGCAAAGTTATCCCGAGTCACAAGTGAGGACGCTGCAGCCCCGCGAGGGGAAACGACGATTGGTTATGAACTAATTAAAGCGCTCTTTCCGCGAGGGTCGGAGTTTGGTAAGCATGTATTAGCTCTAGCATTCTCACAGTTATCCAAGTAGGATCGTGTCATCTAAGGAACCTCGACTGATTTAATGAGCCATTCGCGGTTTCACCGTGAGACAGTGTGAACTTAGATATACATGGCTTAATCTTTGAGACACGCATATAACTACTGGCAAGATCAACCAGATGTCTGTCGGAGACGGACGAACCACACACACTGGACGGCGAAGGTTGGATGTGTAAAAAGCCTCTCCAGGACGACCGCAGGGACCTACTGACGGATAGACGGTTGTTCTGTCTCTCACTCCGTCGACCTAGGGACCGCCTGGACGGGGCCCCAGTGCACACACCAACCCACCGATCGTGCTTGCCTGGGGAGAGATGGCAGCGCTCTGTGCAGAAATGATCCCAACGGCCCCAGCGATAATTTTCACTCGGACTGGAGACGATTTGTGCCTGCCGGCCTGCCCTTCTCCGACCAGTTGGTCAGACAACAGAGGTGATGAAGTGGGAGACTGAGAGATAGACACAAATCTCTATCTTATCAATACAATAAAGGACAGCCCTAGCTTCAATTCTAGAACATGGCATACAACCTCTAATCCAGACTTGGCCTTTTCCACGGTTGATATTCAACACAAAATAGACCGCCATTTGCTGAACCAATTGGCAGGTAGCGATCACAGGCCGATTTAGCTAGAAGTTGAAATTGAAGTAGGCCCACATGAAATAAAACCGCTCCCACGTTGGAACTTTAAACGATCCGACTGGGACAGATTTCCACTGCTGACAAATGGGCTGTGTGAAACCATCAACACACGGAATAACAAAATGAAACCCGTGGTGGAAAGCCTAAGCAAAGCAATAATGCAAGCAGCCACCGAAACCATCCCAAAAGGGGCAAGGAAAAATTACAAGCCATATTGGAAAGATCAATTGCAGAAAGCGGCAGAGGAAGTCTCAAATTCTAGAAAAATGGCAGAGAGAGAACAATCTAAGGAGACAAATATCACCCTCAAATCTAACACGGCGAAATACAAAAGAACACTAAACCAAATAACAAGAGACAGCTGGAAAAAACAAAATAGAAAGCCTCAATTTAGATAAAGAAGGGAACAGACTATGGAAGTTAGTCAGAGCCATGAATGACGAAACTCCATCAAATAAATAAATTACCTTCAAGCAGGGCGACACCATGCTTACTGGAAACAATAAAAGCAAACGCCTTTGTAGAACATTATGCCAGATCAAACCACATTGATGTCCCCACAGATAGGCATACACACATTAGTGAAGAACAAAAGAGCCACGACAACATCAATATGTCACTAGATGAGCACATGATGACACAACTAACAATGAATGAAATGCGAAAGGCCATGAGAACTTTAAAGAAAAAAAAATCGCCCGGAAAAGATGGGGTAGCAAATGAAATTGAAATGCTGATGGGGTTGGGCCAAACAGCAAAGAGGAAGTTTCTATCAGTCCTAAACCAAAAACTGGATACGGGGAATTGTACCGCATTCATGGAAAGACGCTGCACTTCTACCAGTACCAAAGAAAGAAAAAGGTAGAGCAGATCCAAATGGATACAGGCCTGTCAGTCTATTGAGCTGTGTAGGAAATTTAATTTAACGTATGATAAACACCAGACTGATGTGGCATCTGGAAGAAAAACACAAACTAATTCCACATTAAGCATGTTTTAAAAAGCACAGATCCACTGAGGATCAGGTCGTCAGATCCCTCTCATAGCCCAGAATATAGAGGATGCTTACCAGGAGAAAAAACACACAGTAGCGGTTTCGGTGAATTTAAAAATGCATTTGACAAAGTGTGGAAAAAAAGACTTAAAGTCAAGCTACTAAGAAGTGAAATTTGTGGTAAAAAGTACAGATGGATCAGCAACTACCTCGTGAACAGAACAGCCAGAGTTCAAGTACAAGGGCAGATGAGCAAAAAAGGTGACACTTGAGCAGGTAGTACCCCAAGGCCGAGTACTGTCACCAGCACTTTTCCTGGTGTATATAAACAACATCACAGAGAATATATCAAGAAGAGTCCACAGCTCCATGTTTGCAGTCGATCTGGATATGTGGACCTCTGAAAAAGATCTCACCATAGCACGCAATCGGATGCAGCAGGCCCAAACATCACCAGGAGTGGGCAAAATCATTGCTGGTCAAAATCAATGAGGAAAAAACAACATGAACACTATTCTCACTTTTAAACAAACCCCAGAACACAAAAAAAAAAAGTCTTACCGGCAAATACTACCTTGGAGTCACATTTGATCGGCGCATGACATGGACAAGTCAAATCGAGAGAAACCGAATGAGACCCAGACAAAGAATGGCAATCATGAGGAAAATTGCTGGCACAAGCTGGGGAGCAAACGAAAGTATAATTAATAAACTGTACACTGGAAGAGTGAGACCAGTTCTCGAGTATGGCATTGCGGCATGGACAGCAGCAGCAAAGGCGAACTTTGATAAAATTAGCAAACTCTAAAACCAAGCCATGATATTATAACAGGAGGCGCCAATTGCAGAACTTTAAAAATCACACATCTGCAATCCATGACCGACAGATAAAACTGCAGAGCCCAGCAGCAATTAGAGAAACTCAGAAGACTGACTGCCCATCCAATGCATCAGAGACTAAGTAGATTTGGAAGTGGGAAACTAAAGCGGAGAAACTTTGCAGAAATAGCCTAAGCAAAGATGAGCGAAGACCCTATGAACGCATTAAAAACACCAAAGCCCATCCCTACGGTACGCAAACCTACCTGCATGCAGCATATATTTCCGAAGGTGGTAGAACATATACCAGTATTGGAAACAAGAACGGCCAGACTGAAAAAAAGAAAGAGACATAACCCTGAAGTACATACCGAAAAACTACCCAAGCAAGGAATGGAACCATGCATACACCGACGATTCTGTAACAAACACAACATAGAACGGAGGGGCAGGGGTATTCCTGAGCCTACACAATGGTAGAAAAATAACACTGTCAGTGGCAACTGGAAAATACTTAAGCAATTTCAGAGCCGAGGCAGAGGCACTGATGGATGCAGCAGAAGTAATGCGGACAGGCAAAAGACTTGAAAACCAAATAATCATGTGTACAGATGCCCTGGTCATAGTCACATCACTAAACAGACATAAAAATACTGAACTTAATGATTTAAGAGCAGTACTCTGTCAACTATGCCAGCAGTCTGAACCAAAAAGAGTAGTGTTACAGCGAAGAGGCAGACAGACTGGCAAACGAAGGTGCAATAATACAACAACCAGATTCTAGTGCGACCTACGAAGAGTCTAAAGGATTATTATAGCCAAATACATGGCCAAAGGGAAACAGAACAGACTGGCTACACAAAAAATTATGCCTATTACCAATTGAACAGAAGAGAGCAGGTTGTGGTCTTCAGACTCCGCACATGCTACACCAGACTGAGGTTCCACCTATTCAATAAACATACAAAAACACTTTTGGTACCAGGAAAATGACGGCTGAAGATCTGCTGCAAAACTGCCCGAAATATGAAGACCAGAGAAAGCACATGTGGCCATCACCAGTGGCAACACTAGACAATCTCTATGGCAGTGTCGACAGCCTCAGGATGGCCGCTACTTTTTTCTAAAAAATCCAGGTTGACGTTTGACAGCGTACGAAGAAGAAGACGAAGAAGATATAACTATGAAGGACGACATGAACCAGAAAAAGCAATCCCCCCCAACATCAACAAATATGGAGAATAACAAACTGATAACAAAGTAAGAATTAATTGCAAAGGTAAAGACATTGAGAAGAGGGAACTGGGGAGGCGTGGACAATATACCAGCAGAGCTCTTACAGGCAGGTGGAGAGTGTAGTTGTGGAAGGTCTGAAACACATCTGCAACACAATTTGGGCGACAGGAAACTAACTGGGCTTATGGACGAAATCAATGGTTATTTATTAACATAAGTCTGGAAACCTAAAGCTGTTCCAAAATTTCGGAAAAATAAGCTTCGTCAGCCACCCTATCAAGGTCATGTTTGGATAAATCCAGAAACCTCATGCCAAATGGATTGACATTTGGTTAACGGGAAGAAGGCAGAGAGTGGGCATAAATAAGGAGTACTCTGAGTGCTGTGAAGTGAAAAGTGGAGTGCCATAGGGATCGGTTTTGGGACCAATTTTGTTCTTGATATATATAAATGATTTGGATATTGATATGAGATCCATGATTGCAAAATTTGCTGATGACACAAAACTATGCAGTAGCGTCTCATTTAAAGCGGAAGTGGATATATTGATGTCGGATTTAGATAACATTCGAGAATGGTCTGTAAGCTGGCAACTGTAGTTTAATGTAGATAAATGTACAGTCATCCACATGGGTAGATCCAATATGGACCATAATTATAGAATGGGAGAAAACAATATTAGAAAGATAGACAAGGAAAGGGACATTGGGGTTATAATAGATCATACAGGAATGGTGAGTTAAGGTAGTTAAGGTACCAGTGAAAAAAGCAAATGCAATGTTAGGTATGATACAAAAAAATATTAAGCATAGGAGCAAGGAAGTGATCGTCAAACTGTTTAAAGCTTTAATTAGATCTAGATTGGAGTACTGTGTACTTCTGTGAAGTCCTTATTAAAGAGGGGATATAAACATGCTGGAAAGAATACAAAAAAGAGCGACAACGATGATAGTGGAATTCCAGAATTACAGTTATGAGGAACGACTCAGAAAAACTGGCCTACAGTGTCTCGAAGAGAGAAGAATTTGTGGTGACTTAATACAGGTTTATAAGATGATCAGAGAAATAGATAAATTAGACTATAACAATTTTTTTTTAAAAATACAGCCACCCACAATAACACGAGGGCATAGCTACAAGCTGACTAAAGAGAGGTCCAGATTAGATATTAGGAAATAATTTGTTAGTCAGAGAGTGGTGTCTGCTTGGAATGCATTGCCAGGGGAGGTAGTGGAGGCAGGGGCAGTTAATGCATTTGAGAATAAACTCGATGCGCATAGCATTTAGAGCAAGGCAATGTAAATGTAACTCGTTGTATACAGACTCTGCAGGGTCTTCTAAACCAGTATAAAGACGTTAAGTTAAGTTAAGTTAATGGGATACCCGATTCACATGTTAATCTGAGATTGGTTGACATTATGACAGAATATATGATTCATGTGCACTGTGGAACACGTAATAACCGATCATCCATTATGAGATATTAGCATATATTGATAACTGGCATGTTAGTGCGCTAGAAGCTATTTATAGATTAAATGATTTTCCCATATCGGTAAAGGTTCATGCTGTAATAAGATTCGCAGTTCATTTACCAGAAGAGCAACACATATTTTACATTGAAGGACAAGAAGAACAGGCAAATAACTACACTAATACAGATATACCAAATTACTAAATATTTTTAAAAGCACAGAAAAGTGAAAAGCGAAGCATACTATTTGAGTAGACACATTTCAGTAGTTAGCATCAGAGATTGGGAAATATCGTTTTTGAGGATGCCAGTTAAAGTAACATTTACTTTAAACAGTTTAATAAATGTCAACGGTATAGAATGTGAAACATTTAGAGACGTATGTAGATAACTTTGATTTATTGAAGATAATAACATGTTGGCGTGATACATTATCCGAAGCAGTTAATACCTAAATACATTAGAATATTATTTGCTAAGATCTGAGTATTTGGATAATCAAAACATGTTCTGCTACTTTTTATTCAGCATAAAAATGAAATAAGTTTAGATTGTTTGCACATACATTCTGAAGAGAATGAATCACAATTGTATCTTCCAGAAATGGAAAAAAAAACTACTAAAACTATATAATCTGAGGCTAACAAACCTGAAATTGCCAATTGCAGATACATCACTAACTTATGTGAATGTAGACAGATACTTCATTATCGTATGTGAATGTAGAAGATACACCATTATCTTAGGTCAATGTAGAAGATACAACATTATCGTATGTGAATGTAGACAGATACACCAATATGTTATGTGATTGTAGACAGATACACGTCTATCGTATGTGAATTTAGTAAAATACACCACTATCGTAACTGGATGTAGACAGATATAACATTTCAGAACAGCAAGCAAACGCCAGTGATTAACACGAAAAAATGAATGTGGACAAAGAATGACTTTAAAAACAGCACTTGATGTAATATATCAAGAGACAAATAACAGTCCAAACTGTTTTTTTTTAGATGGGCCGACTGGGAGACGTTTGTATATGAAACAATTAGAGTGTAGAGTCACCAAGATACCTCCTGACTGGGTTCCGTTGGAATAGCAGACAATGTGCCACCTGGTGTATCAACTACCAATACTGTATGTTTTTTAAACACACTTCATCTGGATTCAGTCGGCCTTTAATCAGCTGGTGTGGGTTGGACTCCGAACGTTGCTGTCTTTTTAAAAGTTGAATGATTCGGAGTCCCCAGCATGTCGTATTAGCCCCCAAGTCGTCTTGTCCTTGACTTGCCAATGGGGTCGGACGACACGAGACGAGAGAGCGAGAATAAACATTAGAGCAGTTAATCCTTACTAAAAAAATAGCTTTGGCAAAACTAACTTTGCCATCATCTTCTACGATGGACGGTGGCCCCTTGGCTTTTGCCTTGCTATTCTGGATTATGCTACTACTTGCAGCATTAAACCGAACACAATGGATGATAAATCATTGATCGAATCTATATTAATAGTGTGCGATCAAGTTTCATTGACCCATATGCATGCTATATTGGCTGAAGACATATTTCTAAAAAATCTGATTATCAATAAATAATTATTTGGAGGTGATTATTATTTTACTGGGTGGTGATTTTCGTCAAGTCCTACATGTAATAATGATGAGTTCACAATCTGTGACATGTGCAGGCTATAAGAAAAAAAAAACACATATAATAGGGTTTCCATGCCATGTATTGAAACACCAGAAACATACACGGATTAAAAACTGAAAGAGTTTTCACAGAATAGTTTTTGGAAATTGGTAAAGGCAAGAATTACGATATGCATGGATTGTGCGAAAGATGGTATCCACAAGTTCAGCATCGTATACATAAATTATATGGATACATACAATTTAATACAATCACTCCCCTGCAGTTTAAAGAAAGAGTCATTCTCTCAGTAACAAATGGCACATCACTTTAATTTAATAACCGTGTTCTGGACCGCGTACATGGGCAAGAAAAAGCAGATGCCAGTTCATATAACATTGTATGTGAGGACGAAATAGACACAATATCATACCCACAGCAATTCAGAAATATCATAAGGCCATCTGGAATACCCTCACAAAAACTTAGATAGCGAATAAGGTATGTATTTATGTTGCTCATACATATTTGTCATCACAAGGGCAATGTAATGGACGAGACTAATAGTTTCAGGATTACACAAACAATTAATTAAAGCAAAAGTTATCAATTTTAATCAATCTGAAGTTAACATTATTTCTAGAAATCCACTTGTACAATTTATATAGGAATAAATTATCAGTCAGATTAACATTATCAGTGACCATACATAAATCCCAAGAAAAATCGTTTAATAAAATATACATCTTCCTCCCAAAACCAATTTTTAGTCATGGACTATATGGAAATGTATGTAGGCTTTTTCGGAATTCAATTATTCGAATCGTTAACAACTGATGCACCAAATCGTTTTATCTCAAACTGTGTTTATACATAAATTATATAAAATATGTGTTTCCCAAAAAATTATTTCCTTTTTCATTGATCAACTATACACAATATAAAAATAGTTATTCTTACAATTAATTGATAACGAATTGAAGATGTACTTTTTTTAAGAATGAATCTGAAAGACTAACTACTTGAGTTATATAGACAACTCATAAATAGGATAAAGTCTCAAACTCATAATGAATGTATGTGTAGAGGCAGAAGATGATATTGCCTTGGATATTTCCAGGAATTTACAAAATAATGCAACATAACCGTCAAGCAACAACGGCAATGGCAAGACGATGTGGTGGATCTGACGTGTGTGTTACTTTCACTTGCAACCCAGTCTGGTCTACTTTCTAAAATGGGCTGAAGGGTATTTAGGCAAACCAGTCTTCCAAAACTGTCACGCCATGAAGGCCGCGGATTGTGTTCAGTTCATTAGTAATGACATACATTTTGGCCACGAATCGTGTTAGGCGCACACTCTAGTATTGCAGTCACCGATTAGAACAAGTTGTTCCTGACTCGGTATGTTTCTAATAACTGCTGATAGATTGTGATACAAAAAAAAGCATCTTTGGCTTCAGCTATGGGCAGACGGTAGGAGCATATGCACTGACAAGGGTTACCGTGCTGACAATAGTATGGAGAGGGACTGTGCGCAGGCACTCCAGCTATGTTTTCGTTATTCAACCATTGTAATTGCATTTTTTTTCATTTTTAACTTCAAATTATCGTTTTTTCATTGGGGTCTGTTCATGCCAGTAGAATAGTTAGTACATTTCACGTATTGATCTTTATCTCACTAAACGAGATTCTTGAAGTCCTACAAGTCCACCTTAAGTCTTGTTAGCTCGTCGTCTTTGATAATGCATGTTTTTCTGACATCAATTATTGGCTGAAGGTTATCATACAGTCCAGGCAACATAGTACGGACGGTCCAACATCCAGAGTAGAAATTCGTTGTGGCACGAGATGGTGTCAGCCTTGAAGGGTAACGCTCGCTCGAGGGTATTGAGAAGCTGTAATCTTAGGCATATTTCTAAGAAAAATAAGGTGTTGGTCGAGGAAAACTCACTCACCCCATCACCTCGCCCACCTCTCTACGAATCTAACTAATCCAGGGGAACGACATTTGTCGATACTGCCATGAATCAGTGACGCTGCAGGAGTTGTCAAAATATTGATGGAAACACCATTTACTGCCTTAGAGACCCATGCTCTGAATATTTCAGCAGGGTGTACTATACACGCTTTTCCCGTCATCAGGTATCGCACAAGGTCCTATAAATATACGCTACATCGACAGTGGGTAACAATCACAACAATGTCACGTGTGTACTTTTAGGTGGCTAAATGAACCTAAATTAACTGGTCCATTGTTACTCGATCGATTTTTTGTTGTTCTAATCGATACAATCGGGTATGGGTGCTGACCTTCATCAACGCATTAATCCGGCTAGCCTTTCAATGATGAAAAATGTAACTATACTAACACGCTTCCAACCGTTCTTTACACCAGTAGCATGGGTCCAGATTATACACACCAGTAGCATGGGTCCAGGATTATACACCAGTAGCATCGGTCCAGATTCTACACACCAGTAGAAGGGGTTCAGATTCTAAGCACAACAGTAGCATGGGTCCATATTCTACACACCAGTAGCATGGGTCCAGATAATACACACCAGTAGCATGGGTCCAGATTCAACACACTAGTAACATTGGTCTATAATCTTCACACCAGTAGCATGGGTCCAGATTCTACACATCAGTGGCATGGGTCCACATTCTACAGACCAGTAGCATGGGTCCCGATAAGACATCACAAACCAAAAACGATTGTTTTCAATCTCTTTGTGAAGAGAACTAAAAAGTACCACCATCTTGGTCGTTATGTGAAATAATTAATTTAATTACGGATTGTATAGTTCTGTGTTTAACATGGTCTCTGTGTGACCAACTCATATTTTGACACCAGGCCCCAACACAAGTTCTCATGGGTGCACTCACACTCGTAGCACTGGCATCATCTTGATCTGACTCTTGTGAGATAGTCCCTTCTCAAATCCGGTCTCCTCACGCGATCCTACCAAAGCACAGACTGTGACACACATCATGCACTGGTTCGGTGTAAATAAAATGGCAGTCAAGGACGGTGTATCACACAAGACACGCAGGTAAACAATCACATCCACCCCACTGCGCTTGCCTTCTTTGTAAGAGGAACTATCAAATCCAATTATTGGTTCGAAGCCGTTTAATCTAAATGACACCCATCATCGATGCAAAACCCACTACTCTGTTTAATTACAAGTGCCTTTAAAATGCAATTACTAAGCGATCTCTAGCATTCGCTAAGAACCAAGTTCAACAAAACAGCTCGCCACTGCTCAAATGAGTACTGGCTCCACCTCAGCCAATATATCCAGACAGCGGCAGAAACAGGCAATTTCAGAGAAATATAAGAAGACATACACACAGCGAATGGTCCCGTGCACAGGAATGCAACGTCAATCAAATCTATTAGATACGAGAAAATGCATTTCAAAGTAAAGCAGATGAAGCGATGGGTAGTGCATTACTCTGAGCTCTACATATGCGACATTTCGGTTACTTCCACATCCCTTGAAGCTATTCAAGGCTATTCTAGAATGGAGTAACTAGACGTCAAACCATATTAAGAAGATCTCAAAACAGTCATTGTTAATCCGGGCCTAGTCAAAGCAGCAGACAGCGACGGGACCCTACCTGATCGGACAAAGTATTTTAAAAACGTATACTTGCTGCAATGGCATAGTTTGAAAATGGCCATCAAATCTAACAATATGAGGGAGTTAGATTATGGCAACAATAAGGGTGATAGAAGTGACTATACTAATTCCCGAGGCATCTCATTGTTCAGTGTTGTTGGCAAAGTCTTTGTCAGAGTAATCTTTAATGTGGTTACACAAACTGGCTGAGAGTGTGTACCCAGAGTCCCAGTGGGGTTTCCGATCTGGGAGATGAACGATCGACATGATCTTCTCTCTTCGACAGCTTCCCCAAAAAATAATGCCAGTAGAACACGCCTTTTTATTCTGCTTTCATCGAGGTTACAAATGCATCCGATTTCGTTAACAGGGGTGGAATCTTCAACATTTTCTAAAAAAGTAGGCTGCCTCAACAAACTGATCCTTCTAATTGTTGCTTTTTGAGGATATTTTTTTGTTAGTTTTTTTTTGCGTTCGCCTTTTTTTTCTATTCCACAAGGCGGGTGTGCGTTGCACTGTGGTTTTTTTTTGCGCATGTCGGCCCAGTGCTTCCAACTTCAGCATGCATTTTATGTAAGGGTTTGCTTCCTCTTGCATTTTCTAAGGGTTTCCTTCCTCGGGGTAACGGCCGGTGCTGTGATGGGGATCGAACTCAGCACCTTTGGGTTGTAAGCCGTGCCACTTAACCACTAGGCCACGCCGTCCCCGACTTCATGAGGATATGAAAGTAGCAATCCAAGTCGGAGGTAATACATGACAGCCGTTCAATTTGGTGTCTAACATGGCTGCATCTGGGCCCCATAACTATTCTGAATATGCTTTGACTGGAGCCCTCTCAGGATGGACGACAGGTAAAGGGACACTAAAAACACAGTAGAGTTGCACAAATAAAAATCGCATCGACCTATAGTCAGTCATGTAGCGAGGCTGCTGCTGCTACTACTGCTACTATTACTGCTAGTAATATGCATACGTATTGACCATATTAGCAAAACGGCAATTAGGTGCATGCCTTCTAGATGCAATATACGCCAGGTTATTCAGTTCCAGCTACTCTGCGAACAGTTTCTGGTTGGATAACAAACGTATCAACTGAATATAAATATCAACAACGAGTAACAGTCACACCATTAAACGTACAACCACATGGACCATGAACAAGTCGGGCGCTCGATGAATAGAGCAACACGTTCAAATATATCAATACTCTAGAGATGTGATGAGTGTCACAGCATGAAACTGAACAAACTACTTGACATTAGCACACATGAATATTACCAGAGTGTACCCAGGTTACTCTCCATGAATGGGCCTTGAGTTAACCACGTCTGACCCGTTGTTACAATGGCTACACACATAAAGTCATGACGTCTTGGAACATTTTACTAGTTAGCGATTTGCTTGGAGATTACAACAATCAATGATGGCATCATCATCATGTAGCAATTCCTTTATATAACGTCTCTCCCATCACAGCCTTTCTGGGAACAAATTAATACTTCTTCCATTTGTCGAAACTCAACCCTCCGCCACATTTATAATCAAATATTCCTTGAAACCGCTTTACAATTGTTTTATGGGTTTATCCCTGCGTCGTTTACCAGATGCTGTTGACAAGTTTGAAGCTTCTTCTTCGTATTCATCGTACGCAGTCAGACAGTAACCATTATTTTTTTTTGAAAAAAAGTGGCGGTCATCCTGAGGCTGTCGATACTGCCATAGAGCTTGTCTTGTGGTTCCACTGGTGATGGCCATATCTGCTCTCTCTGATCCTCGTATGTCGGGCAGTTCTGCAGCAGATGCTCAGCGGTCATTTTCTCAGTACCACACGAGCATTCGTCGGTACCACCTATCTTCAATTTGTTGAATAGGTGGTACCTCAGTCTATTGTGGTCAGTGCGAAGTCCCATTTGGTCATGTATCTGGCTTTAATAAGCCGTTTTGACTCTTCGTACGTCATACTAGTATCTGTTTGTGGTAGTCTTGCACCTTCTTTTGCCAGTCTGTCTGCTTCCTCGTTGCATCGGATGTTGCAGTGTGATGGGACCCACTGTACCACTACCCTTTTTGGTGCTGACTGCTGGCATAGTTGACAGAGTGCTGCTCTTAAGTCATTAAGCTCAGTGTTTTTCTGGCTTTTTAGCGCTGTGGCTACGGTCAGAGCATCTGTAAGCAGGACTATATGGCTTTAATTTTCTTTATGTGTCACCATTTCTTCTACTGCAGCCCTCAGTGCCTCTTTCTCCTCTCTGAAATTGCTTGTGTACTTACCAGTAGCGAATTACAGTGTTATTTTTCTGCCATTTGGTAGGTTCAGGAATTCTCCTGCCCCTCCGTTCTGTGTAGTGTTTGTTACAGAACCGTCGGTGTATGCATGGGTCCAGTCCATGCTTGGGTAGTTTTTCGATATAAAGCTTAGGGTAGTATATCTCCTTTCTTATTGAGTCTGGCAGTTTTTGTTTCCAATACCTGGTATATTTTCTACCACCTCTGGAAATATTTGCTGCCTCCCGGTAGGTTTTCATACAGTAGTGATGGGCTTTGGTGTTGTTAGTGCGTTTAGTTAGTGTGTTTGAAGCGACTTTCGTTAATCTTGGTCTGCCAATCTCTACACGCACTACTAAAATGATGTACCAAGCAGCTCCAAGATCTGAGTACAGTGAGCCATCTATCAATATCAATTGTCAGAAACTAGAGTCAGTTGAACGCTTTGCATATATTGGCATTACACTATCCAGAGCAGCCAATATTAATGAGGAATTACGCTCCAGAATAACCAAATCATGTGTTCAGTTCAGTTCATCACATAACCAATCAGGTCTTTCGACCACACTTGAAAACACTCCAACAATCCCACGCCATCTCTCTATTTCCGCTGCTGCCAATCGTGGCACACCGGACGGTAGCTTCACCACTCAGTGATGCTGTCCTGCCCATCTCTTCCTTGGGCGACCTTGCCCTCTCTTTCCTGGTACGGAACCATGCAGTAGCAAACTTATTATTCAGCTGCACATCGTGACCAAACCATCGTTCGCGTTTTGATAGCCGTCAATAGATCATCAAAAAGTTAAAATTTGTTTTCCACTCTTCGTCGTATTTCGACATTCGTGACACGGTCCTGATATGGAACATTAAAGAGTCTTCTAAAGCAACTCATTTACATTGCATGTATTCTGATCTGGATATCTGCAGTAATTGTCCAAGTCTCCCAGGCATACACAAATATTGAGATCACCAATGGTCCAAGTCTCCCAGGCATACACAAATATACAGAGCACCGATGATCCAAGTCTCCCAGGCAAACGCACATATTGAGAGAACTAATGGTAAAAGTCTCCCAGGCATACACACATATTGAGAGCACCAAAGAGCGCATTAGTCTAACCTTTATGCTGAGGGCGAGCCGCTTATCTTCTCATATGGGTTTCAAACGACGCGTAAGAGCCGCTGATGTATGTGATATTCTGTCAACTATCTCGAGCTGCGAGCCTCCGTCACTGATCAGTGATCTCAGATACTTGAACTGGTGTACACCTTCGAGTTCCTGACCATTTCATTTTATCACAGATGTAAGCTCTTCCGTGTTATTGATCATCAGCTTTATTTTGCCTTCATGTATCTCCATGCCATAGCGCTGCGCCGCTCTGTCCAATCTACGAATCAGTTCCTGGAGTTCCTTGTCCGTGCCTGCCAGACCATCTATGCCATCTGCAAATAGTAGGTTTGTAATCGTCTTGCCACCTATTCTGACAGTACCATGTCCCTCCAGGGCCGCCTCCATTATTCTTTCCAATAAAACATTGAAGAGTGTTGGAGAGAGTATACAACCCTGTCTCACCCCACATATATGCGGAGCCATTCGCCTAGTATTCCTTCTACAGAAAGGGCACTTTAAGCCTTTCTGATGAAGATTCTTAATTACCTTCACAATATATATATTGATCTTGTAATACTTCATTGTTGTCCATAGCGCTGCTATCCATACTCGGTCGAACGCCTATTTTAACTCATGAAATCATGATATATGTGTTGTTGATACTCTAAGTATATTTCATTCAATATCCGCAGATGAAATATCTGCTCAGTAGTATTTCTTCCCTCTCGAAACCCTGCTTGCTCTTCGGCAATGATATTCTTTGCCTGTGGTTTTAAGCTGTTGAGGATTACTCTTAAAAAAAAACCTTGCTAAGATGAGTAATGAAGTTAATCGTTCTATAGTTCTTTCACATCTTTAGGTTCCCTGAGTTAGGCTGCGGTAAAACTATTGATATGACTATCAGATCGATGGCCACTCGCCTGTCTGCCAAATTCTGTTACAGATGTATGTCAGATCCTCAATTATTGCCTCATCTCCCACTTGAAGGAGCTATGTTGGGATATTATCCACAACCACACATTTCCACCATTATTAGCATATTCACTGCATCAGTTACTTCCTCTCTTGTTATCGGTTGATTCGTCTTTCTTGTTATCGGTTGATACTTCTCTCTTGAAATCGGTTTCTTCTTCTCGTATGTTATCGGTTGATTCCCCTCTCTTGTTCTAGGTTGAGGCTACTTTAACATATCCACTTCGAGGGCAATTGCATTTTCTGGGCTATCTTGACCCCCACGCTTATATATTCAGAGCAGTACTCTGTCCAAAGATCCCGAATATCTTGGGCTTCTGTGAGACATGTCCCTCTAGTATCATGAATCTTTGTATTGCGACATTCTATAGGCCTTACTAGATCATTGACTATTTTATATCCCCTTTGGCATAGTTTCTTCCCATTTTGTGTTCGATATCTGTGCACTGAGAAGTTATCCATTCTACATTAGCCTTTTTTATCTATGCCTGTATGTTTCCATTTATATCTCTGTATTTCTTAATCCCATCAAAAATAGTCTTTGACCTATTCAGTATAAATGATGGGGAGAACCAAATATGAAGCAGTGAAAAAGAAAGGTGACAGTGACACATATTTGGCTGCATTCATTACTCTGATATATCCTTTACTGGACAAGCCACTACTCCATCTCCAATTAGCCAGTCTGAAAACTGAATGTAACCATGCAGCCTGGCAAATATTGTATGGATTGAAAGGGAATAGAATGCCGGTCTCTAAAATGGGCTGAATTCGGATGTGTTAGAAGGAAAAGCGAAGGCGTAGCAGCTTTGATGTAATAAACGACATATCGATACATTTTGTTCGATTTAGGATGAACGGCAAAAAATGCAAATGATGGGCAAACGAAAACTCAGACAGGAAAATGTGTACAAGAAATTGAGTTTATAAGTTGACAAGAATTGCTAACCAAAAACAAATAGCATGTGAGGATATAGGCATGCGATTTTCATTAAGTTTTACATTAACGCCTTCCAGAATATTCTACAGACATAAAATGCGGTATTACAGTAACGCGTTCCAGAATATTCTACAGACATGTAGTGAAGTATTACATTAACGCTTTTCATAATATGCTATATACATGCAAGGAAGTATTACATTAACGAGTGCAATAATATTCTACAGATAAGCATTGCGTTCTTGTATCAAGCCAACTAGAAAATAAATTTGGAAAGCTGTTTTAATTCTGCAAGATAGCAAACCCACTGATTCGGATGGTATCTTAGTAGAAGCAATCAAAACATACTAAGTAGTTCAATTACTGGACATCGAGGTTCTGCAATGGAGCATAATGTCGTTATAATTGCCTGGTAATGTAATGAACTGAATCATATTAAAATGATTGAAAGAATTCATCAATAAACAGTTGAAGAAGGATCAGTTGTTCACACATAAGATAGTTATATACAAACACAGACATACACACCCACACACCGACACACACACACACACACAAATTAACTGCCCGGCTAATATTTGTCGAATAATATTTAGACTGGAACCCAACACATTTCATCTGATTGGTAAATTATGAGAAGAAATGGGACAGTTTAGACAGAGAAACACTTTGGAAATTGATCAGGCACTATTGAATGCCCCTGATGTTCAATAACATAATTAGAAATACTATATAATTCTACAGGATAGAAAGATTTCGGGGCCTTTGAGACAAAACATGGAGTGATACAGAGATGTCTCTTATCATGAGTCCTCTTTTCTCTTGCTGTTCACTGGATTCTGACCATCACGACCATTTACATAGGAAAGTGGATGCTTCTATCTGATAGCCACAACCAAATGCAAAATAACATTAATATCCGTTCTGAATGATTCTTAAAATGGGTTCCATTGTTCATGTATAACATATACATATGATGAAAATAACACCAGCAAACGACAATAACATGTATAGCTAGTATATATATTTAGACACAACGGATTCTACTATAAAAGCCAAACAGTGGCCAAGGAAACAATTTTAATCCCGAATCGCCACTCTGCATGAGACACACATTAGGGTTCGTTCTAGAGATGTCCAAATAACCTGACGCTGAATTGGAAAACATAAAGCAACAAAAGAACAAGGAGAGGAAGAAAATGAAGAATAAGAAGTAGAAGAAAATGAAGAAGAAGAAGAAGAAGAAGAAGAAGAAGAAGAAAATAAAGAAGACGAAGAAGAAGAAGAAGAAGAAGAAGAAGAAGAAAAAGAAGATGAAGAACATTTATGTAATTCTACGAATAGAATACAGCCGCCTCAGACGTATGTTGTTATTCCTGTTTTCTGGTTTGCCATTCGTTGCACAAGTCTCCCTGTCAAATATGAACTCGATGGCGACACATGCATTGCACACTATGACCTTGTTGCGAATTATCAGCTTCTGGTCTTTCCAACTCGCGTTTTGGGGGTCCAGTAAATGTAGCAGCAACAATAGCAGTGCTGCCGTTAATGTCTGGGTCTAGATACAGGTTGTCGTTGAAGAGGGATCACAGGTATGTGAATTAGCACACAATTACCTGTTCAAACTTAAGCTAACAGTTGGCATAGCCGCTATTGTGTGTGTATAAGCCCATTTGTTTCGATGAGACTTCTTTTGAGACCATACTAGTTGCACGTATGAGAAGAGCAGTCTATCAAGATATGAAGTTCCTTCTCACTGTCGGAGAATATTGCAGCATCATTATCGAAAAAGAGTCCATGAAGGTTTTCCCTTATCTTCCTTTTTTTCTTGACCATAGCAAGTTAAAACAGCCGACCATCCGTTATCATGTGCTGACATATCCCCTCATTATGATTATTAGATGGAACATTATAAAAAATAGCCAAGATAAAGCCAAGAAGTGTTGACGGCTGCAGGATATCACTCTGACAGCGATTAATCAAATTCGGCAGGATACCGTTGCTGTCGCGAGCTCTTCCCTTGGCTAAATCTTTACGCATATCCTCTAAAATTGGTTCGATGTCCAGCTCGTCCATTCTGGGGTATCTTTTGAATATGTCAACGGTTCTCGGAGTGACTATATTGCCATACTACTAGAGCTAATAATAGTTCTCGACTCATCGTTCTTTCTCTCTATCTCTCTCGCTCTCTATTTCGCTCTCTCTCGCGCTCTTTCTCTCCCTCTCACTCTCTGCTTTTATATTTATGTTATGCTCTTGCCATTTATTAATTTTGAGTGACGCTGTTTGCCCAATTACAGGACCAATAGCAACCTTCATACCATCGCACATTGGCTAATGTACTCTGTCTGTTCTACATCCTAGATGTTTCCATTTAGCTGTAGCGAATACTCATTGCACAACGTCAAGCTGTTTGTTTAAAGTTGCATCTGGTGGACTTGGTGGTGAGTAGAGTGGTTTCATGTTGACACTGCTTGTATTTGTATGTGATAAGAGAAGCGAGCTTTGTCTCTTTGACTTGTGGCATGTCCTCCATTGTTGCTTCAAACCAACCAATTTATTTAACGGCCTTTCTTCGAATTGTATCAATTGCAGTGCTGTCAATGGTAACTGGATGATAATGCAATGTCTGCGTTACATCAATGCCAAGAAGCATTTCATGTACATGTTCCTTACTTTCAGCAATAGATCCGTCAGTCTTTCTACTTACGTGGCAGTGTGCTGGAACTTTCTTGCCTGCAGTTTGATTGAACATTTAACCAATGAACCATCAGTGTCACAGTCTTCAGTACGGCGAGGCCAGGATCATGTATTTGAAGATATATATAATGATAAGAATGAGGTTCAGCGGATACCAGCGCTTTGATCGTGAATGCATCGATTTTTCTTTTTGTTAGGGTTTTGTCTGAAAGTAGGAGTTAGTGACACAGAGTTCATGATCAACACATAACAGTAGAACCATTGGGCCACTATAATTGATTTTGCTAAATCTGTACGTGATGAGACATGAAGCCTACTCTATACTTGACAGGACATACATCCTGCTCTATACTTGACAGGATATAAAGTCTACGTTATACTTACAAGTCATGAAGACTGTTCTATACTTTACAAAACATGAAACCTACTCTATACTTGACAGGACATGAAGCCTACTCTATACTTGACAAAGCATGAAACCTACTTTTTACTTGACATGACATAACGTCTACGTTATACTTATAAGTCATGAAGACTGTTCTATACTAAACTAAACATGAAAGGTACTTTATACTTGGCAGGACATGAAGCCTACTCTATACTTAACAGGACATGAAAGCCTACTCTATATTTGACAAGACATGAAACCTACTCTATACTTGACAAGACATGAAACATACGCTATACTTTGCACGACATGAAGCCTACTCTATACTTAACAGGACATGAAGCCTACTATATACTTGACAAGATATGGAGTCTACTCTATACTTGACAAGACATGAAACCTACTCTATACTTGAGAAGACATGAAAGTCATGAATATCAAAAATCGCCCACTTTTACACCAAAGTCAGCCAGTACTTCAAGCTGTTCATGACTTGCATATGTTTCATGATTACTCATACATCCGCGCGGAACTCATCTTTGACTTTAGTATTGTAGCGAAAGCTAGGCGCATGTACACTTGGAAGGGTGGCGGAAGTGACTGTGGAACTGAGAACAAGTGTAATCGTTCGGACCCACTTTCGTCTGGTTCAACCATAACTTTTTTTTAGAATATGTAGAGCTGGCCATTATGCAACCATGTTTATTAAGACTTGTTCACTACAAAGTCCAGAGTCCTAAGCCATGCGGCATGTTTTAGTTGGCGTCTTTTCTTTGAAAGTAGAACGTGTAGTCTTTTTCCCTGATTGGTCGAAAAAAGATCATAGAGTGTATCGAATTGAAACATTGTTCACATCGTTTTTTCATTCGTCCTTAACGTGTTCTTTTTTCATAAACCACGTGTATCATGCAGACTATCGGACTGCCCAATCAGTTTAGCAACCGTATTCCAACATCCAAATTGTAATTGCTGATACAGGTATCGTGTCGACACTACAGGGTAACGCTAGAAGACCTCTGAAGGTCGTATACGTGATTATCTTTCTATGGTGAAGACGCTTTTTGTTCGTGCAAACGTTCCACTCCCTTCTCTCAAATTCGCACATTGATCATCATCGTTCTATGGTGAACAAGCTTTTGATCGTGCAACACGCCCCCTCCCTTCTCTCAATGTAAGACATTGATCCAGGAAAATCAAATTTCCTGATACCGATTGCAATCACCAACGGCTCAGTAGATGCCAGAACATGGATTTGAACTCCATGAGACTGTCATAGAGATCCCAAATCCAGATTTATCCTCAGGGCTTACACCAGAAGCTGCTCTTGTGAACAGCCATCACATACATCAGTGGAAACATTGAATGGTTTTGACGAAACATTCTATTAGTTCTGCTCAACCACCATGCCAACATGATCTATTGGTGGGTCTTGTTGCCGTTTATTGACTATGTCTTGATACCATGCTTCTGTGTATAATGTTTTGGTTACAGTTATTACTTATGTTTTTACTTACTGCTTTCACTAATGACACCAAAAAGAGACATCCACCATATTGGAATCGTGGTCGTCGTGTAACGCTAGAACGGTACAATGTGACCGTCTCATAGATCCACCGGGTTTTCCATGTATTTGCAGTTTGGGAATTTCTAACTTGAGTTTCGTTCGTACAGTCAAACGAAAACTGTATCCTGATGATCGCAAGTGAGGATAACGAATTAGACAGATGGTAGAACAGACGAGACTTGAAAGGTGAAGACGCAATGGCCATCAAAGAGAACATTGTGCAAACTTATTCCGACTAAACTTCTTCCGCCTAAACTTCGTCTGTCCTTGCCATACGGCGCCGCAGATAGGTGGGATGTCATTCCGCCCTTGCCATACAGCGTCGCTGAGAGATGGTATGTCCTTCCGCCCTGCCATACAGCGTTGCAGAGAGGTGGGATGTCCTTTCGCCCTTGCCATACAGCGTCGCTGAGAGATGGTATGTCCTTCCGCCCTTGCCATACAGCGTTGCTGAGAGGTGGGATATCCTTCCGCCCTTGCCATACTGCGCCGCGGATAGGTGAGATACCCTTCCGCCCTTGCCATACGGCACCGCAGAGAATTCAGCTGAGAAGATTTCTTGTTATCACCAAGTGGGAGCCCTTTGCTGTCATTACTTCCTGAGATTGCGAGAGACACCTTCGAGTCATCGACGTCGAGGTCTACCTCTCGCTCGTGTACCAGGGACCTGTAAATTATATATATATATATATATATATATATATATATATATATATATATATATATATATATTTATATATATATATATATATATATATATATTTGTGCAAGTTGGTCATAATGTGTTCTTACACAATTAGCAAATCATATGATTTGTTTAGAGACAATGTAGGAACTAACTGGATTTGTTCCCACCTGCTGCAGCGGCATGATGTTCAGGATTTGATCCTGTGTTTTCTTTTCGGCTGCATTTGTCATATAGAGTATCTCACAGCTCTGGCTCCTACTATTTTATGTTTCAAGTTAGGATAATTATTGACATTGGTAACATAATGCTGGAATATATAGTGTATGTATTGCTCTCCTTTTAGTTGATATCTCTGTCTACTCTGCCATCAGAGAACATACTACCTAAGTATTTGAACTCTCTGTCTACTCTGCCATCAGAGAACATACTAACTAGGTAAGTGGACTCTCTCTCCACTCCGCCATCAGTTAACTTACTACCTAGATCTTTGAACTTTCTTTCCACTCTGCCATCAGTGGACATACTACCTAGGTATCTGATCTCTCTGTTCACTCTGTCATCAGTGAACATACTACCTAGGTATTTGAACTCCCGTACTCGCTTGATACCAATGTCACTGATGTGGAAACTTCTCTGCAATTGTTCACGTGAAATCAAGATAGTCTATGTCTTGCCCGTGTTGATCTTCATGTCCTATTCATTACACGCTTAAAGGAAAACTTTCAGGTGGTATTGTAGGTCTTCTCTATTTTAGTAAAATATGAACTGATCAAACAATAGTTCAATGATGCATTATTTTAGCACTCAACTATCTGAGTGCATATGTTATTAGATGTAGAGTCTGGAGTCGATGCGGTCAGAAAACATATCAGCGGAAATTATAGTCGACATAGAGTCTGGTCTCGCTTAGACAGTCTAAACTGTGAGGAGACTGGAGCGCCATTGTCGTGATATTCAAAATTATGCAACTTTAAGACACAGAGATCTCATTTATATTTTTAGACCTTAACTTAACTTAACTATACTGGTTTAGAAGATTCTGCAGAGTATGTATAGAGCTAACTTCTTCTACTTCATTGATATAAAAGTATTTATATTTATCAAATCCATTCTTCAACCTGTCTATACTTTTACCTTTTGCCAATGCATTCCAAGAAGTTATAAATACCTGCCTAAAATAGTATTTTATAATATCTGATCTGGACATATTCTCGGTGGGGTGAGAATCCCTATAATAATTTAAATAGATTTTAAACTTGAAGTCCTATAGATGATATGTCGCATATATGGTACTGAGTGGCAGTAGCAGATTGGCATAGACCGCCCCTGACAGGCTGCGGGCCCACCTTGGTCTAAAATACTCTCTCAAGACCACTAGGCTAACTTATGATGGGATTGATGTGGTAAGTTACCAGCGAGTATTGTCCTGCCAAAATATTAAACAAAGAAGGTCACATTTACCAACGACGTATAGCGACACAAGTGGACTGAAGTTACATAAATATCATCTGGACATGTATGCAATTAATTTCTAGCTCTACCATGTCGTCCTTGTATCCGGCAGTACTTTGAAAAAATAGCATGGTCTAACTTATCATTTTTCTTTATTATCGTTATCATCATCATCATATTGCATTACATTTGTAGAACGTTACTTCCATCATAGCGCGTGTAAAGAAAATCCGTGTCCTATCCAAATCCCTAGCTGCCACTAAAGTCATGGCAATTCATTCCTTGACATTGTGATGCCTTCGTCTTCTCGGTCCTCTCCTGCCTGTTTATGCCTGACACTATACCTCGCACTACTACACTCGTCTTCGTCTTTTTCTTCTTTAGTTCATTTTAAAATATTGTCTATTTCTACAATGTTGTCTCTTGTATAAACGTCACTGTCTTTTGTAGTTCACATACAGGTCCATACAATTGTTCTTCCAGTGCTGTTTCTATGGGCTAGTGATATTTTCTCTGTATATCATATTCGAGGCAGTTTTGTAGTATGTGCTCTGCTGTCTGGGGCGCCCGTCTGCATGTACACATGGCTGAGTTGACAATCCTCATTTTTGTGTACATGTGGCTGCGGAGTCGGTTGTGTCCTGTTCTAAGGTGCAACACAACAGTTTGCTCTTGTCTGTTCATGTTATGATAATCGTCTGGTGTTACTGTTTGTGGCTTTATGATTGATTTGATCATCATTATCTTCTGTTGGTTTGTAACTGGCACATCTGGTTGCTCGTCTGCAGCAACCGCCTTTGTCAGTCGATCTGCTCTCTCGTTTCCTGGGACTCCACATTGAGAAGGCATTCACTGCATGGCAATCTTGCGCTGGTTGCTCAGTTCAGACAGTAGAGCCTGTAGATCTGGCAGTTTATCAAGTTTAAGTGCTTGGAGTGCTAATTGTGCATCTATCAGAAATACTACAGGCCGTTAACTGACATTGGTGTTCAACAGTTTCTCAGTTGCCACCTTAATTGCCTGTATTTCTGCATCATATGTATGACATAATTTGAAAGTTGGTATTCTGACTGTATCCCTAATGTTGTTTGGGTATTCTATGTACACTCCCGCTTCACCATTCTTTACTGCATTCTGTGCTGACCAATCTGTGTATACTCTAATCCACATGTCTTGTGGGTATTCTTCATCCAGGAAATTAAGGATCACTATCTTACGCTGTACACTGCTCTGTTCATCCTTGTCTGAAATTCATCTCTTTTGGTTTGAAAGCATATTGATATTCCCTGCTCCTATCTCTACGGGGTTTGTTCTGGCACAGACTTTAGGGGGATGTCAACTTCAGGAAGATCTATAATTTGCCTGCGAAGTCGTTTCGCCTGATGCATTGAACTACTTCTTTTCAATCTTCCCATTGCTATATTTTGAAATCTGTCTTTCATTGGATGGCTCGGTATGCAGAGTAACTTTTCTGCCTGTTTTAATACCGTTGTATCTCTGCGTTTTCTTAGTGCTTGTATCCTTCCCATTTTCTCAATCTCTACTATATGTGTTGATTTTATTGCTCCTTTAATGACCCTAAGTGTCTGATGTTGCACCTTATTCGCCTCTTTTATGGTAGTGTTTTCTGCAGGGCACCACACTGCTGACCCATATTCCAGATGTAACGTTATACCTTGTTGGTAAACTTTGTTAAGTATTTTTTCACTAGCTCCCTATGTGTTTCCACTTTATTTTCTCAGGATGGCTAACTTCCTCCTGGCTTTTTTGGCTGCCTTTACACTGCACTTGTATACATGCACTTTTTATGAAGGACAATTAACCTTTGACTTGCTTACTCAGCGAATCTGTGTGACATATTTCAACCTTGAACTTGCTCGCTCACCTGAATTGCATCAACTATTACAACGCTGTACGTCCTTACTCACCGTACCTGAATGACATATTACAACTATGCACTTGCTCATTCAACTAACCAGTATGACCTTTTACATCCATGGACGTGCTCATTCAACAAACCAGTATGATCTATTTCAACCATGCACTGTCTTACTCACCTTACGTAAATGACCTTTTACAACCCTGGTCATCTTCCATGTATGACCAATTACAATCCAGAACTTGCTCGCTCACCTTCCATGTATGGCATTTACAACCCTGGACTTGCTCGCTCACCTTCCATGTACGAAATATTACAACCCTGGACGTCTTCACTCACCTTCCATGTATGACCTTTTAACACCCTGGACTTGTTAGCTCACCGTCCATGTATGACCTTAACAAAACCTGAATTTGCTCGCTCACCTTCCATAGATGAAATATTACTACCCTGGAATTGCTCGCACACATTCCATGTATGCCATATTACAACATCGGAATCGCTCGCTCACCTTCCATGTATGACAAATTACAACACTGGACTTTTTCGATAAACTTACCTGTATGACCTAATACAACCACGTGGACGCTCGCTCTCAAAACATACGTGTATGACCTATTGCAACCATGGACTTGCCCTCTCACCTTACCAGTATAACTTGTTAAAACCCAGAACTTGCTCAATCACCTTACCTGTATGACATATAACGACCCTCGATGTAATCGATAATCTTACGTGTATGGTCAATTAAAATCGTGGGCTTGTTCGCTCACCTTAACATTTATGAGTGCACAACCACTTGTTAATTATGAGTGAAACATTAAAATGTTAGTTATGAGAGAAACAACCAAACGTTAGTATTACGTGACACTACCAAGAGTCATATACGACAGGGTTGTAACAGGTCATACAGGAAATGTGAGCATTAGTTATAAGGGATACTATCAAATAGTAGTTATAATAACCAGAAATGTGTTATGAATGACACAGCAACGTGTTAGTTATAAATGACACAAGCAGATGTTATATATGAACGACATAACCAATTGTTACTTATTTTTAGACACAATCAATTGTTAGTTATTTTCTGACGCAAGCAACTCTTAGTATTTACTGACACAATTGCATGTTAGTTTTGAGTGACGAAACAAATATTAGATTTGAGTTACGCAACCAATTATTAGTTACATGTGACGCAACCAAATGTTAATTTCGAGTGACACCATAAAAAGGCTAGTTATGAGTAGAACAATCAAATGCATGTTACACGCGTCCATAACCAAATGTTACTTACAAGTGACAAAACCAAGTGGTAGTAATGCGTGACACAACAAATATTTTTGAGTGACGCAATTACAAGTTAGTTATATATGACATTACCAAATGTTAGTTATGAGTGGCACAAAAAAGTCTTACTTATGAGTGAGCAACACATTGTTAGTTATTAGTGTCACAACCAAATGTTAGTTATGAATAACACCGCCAGATGTTAGTTATAAGTGACACTACCTGGAATTAAATATGAGTGTAAAACCAGATGTAAATTGTGTGTGACAAAGCACAAGCTAAATATGAGTGACACAATCTAATGTTCATTACATGTTACGTATTAAAATGTTAGTTACTAATGACGTAATCAAATTTTACGTTTGAGCAACACAAGCAATTGTTAGTTTTGAGTCACGCAACCAATTATTAGTTTTGAGTGGCGCAAGCAAATGTTAGATTTAAAAGACGCAATGAAAGGATAATTATTAATAACGAAAAAAAATTACTTTAAAATTAGTGACGCAATCATACGTAAATTATGAATGGCACAACCAAATGTTACTAAAACGTAACACAACTAAATGTTAGTGATTAGTGAAACAGCCGCATACTAATTATAGGTGACACAGATAAACGTTAGTCATGAGTTATGCAACTAAATTTTAGTTAGGAATGACAACAACATGTTAGTTATCAGTGTGTTATGATTGACACAACGAATTCCTAGTTATGAATGGCACAATTAAATATTAACTATGAGTGAGGCAACCATATGTTAGCTGCGAGCTACGCAAACGAATGTTCATTATGAGTGACACAACGAATTGTTGGTCAAAAATGGCACAACCAAATGTTAGGTATGAGTAATGCATCCACATGTTAGTTGTGAATGAAAAAACACGATGTCAATAATGAATGCCGCAAATAACGTTAAGTTATGATTGACACAATCAAATTTTAGTTGCACGTAACTAATTAAAAAGTTAATAACAAAATGTTAATTATGAGTGCCACAACCAATTGTTAGTTAAAAGTAACGGAAGTAATACTTAGTTATGAGTGACGCAAAGAATGGTTAGATATGCATGACGCAACAATATGTTACTTATTAATGACTCAATCAATTATTAATAATGAGTAACACAACCAAATGTCAGCTATCAGTGAGACAACCAAATGTTAGTTATTACTGACACATTTAAATGTTAGTTATGAGTGACACAATCAAACTATAGTATTAACTGACACTACCTAAATGGTAGTTATAAGGGACACTCCAACATGATAGTTATGAATGAAACTACATCGATCAAAGATGTAAGCGTGTGTTAGGAGCACTCGTGACCATGGCTGCTGCCAACATGGAACAGCGCATCCTGTTCATCCTTTTTCGTCAGGTCGTGTTGAATGTTATCAATTACGGACTGGGCATCCTTACACTATCAACAACACAGGGTGAAATTTTGGATAGCATGTCTAAGTTCACACTGTCTCACGGTGAAACCGCGAATGGCTCATTAAATCAGTCAAGGTTCCTTAGATGACACGATCCTACTTTGATAACTGTGGCAATTCTATAGCTAATACATGCTTACCAAGCTCCGACCCTCGCGGTAAGAGCGCTTTTTTTAGTTCAAAACCAATCGTCGTTTCCCCTAGCGGGATTACGGCGTCCCCACTGGTGACTCTCGAAAACTTTGTGCTACCACATCCAAGGAAGGCAGCAGGCGCGCAACTTACCTACTCCCGGCAGTGGGAGGTAGTGACGAAAAATTACAATCCGGGACTCTTTCGAGGCCCCGTAATTGGAATACATACACTTTAAACCCTTAAACGAGGATCTATTGGAGGGCAAGTCTGGTGCCAGCAGCCGCGGTAATTCCAGCTCCAATAGCGAAAATTAAAGTTGTTGCAGTTAAAAAGCTCGTAGTTGGATCTCAGGCGCAGGCGGGTGGTCCGGCTCGCACCGGTTCACTGCCCGTTGTCTCCTGCCCTACCGTCTGCTGGCTTTCTCCCACGGGTGCTCTTCGCTGAGGGTCCTGGGTGGCCGGCGCGTTTAATTTGAAAAAAATTAGAGTATTCAAAGCAGGCCTCGGCTGCCTGAATAATGGTGCATGGAATAATGGAATAGGACCTCGGTTCTATTTTTGTGATTTTCGGAACTGGAGGTAATGATTTACAGGGACAAACGGGGGCATTCGTATTGTGGCTCCAAGTACAAGGGCAGATGAGCAAAAAGGTGACACTCGAGCAGGGAGTACCCCAAGGGGGAGTACTGTCACCCACACTCTTCCTGGTATATATAAACGATATTACAGAGAATATACCAAGAAGAGTCCATAGCTCAATGTTTGCAGACGATCTGGCTATGTGGACCTCTGAAAAGAATCTCACCATAGCAAGAAATCGGATGCAAACGGCCCTAACATCGCTGGAAGAGTGGGCGAACTCATGGCTGGTCAAAATAAACGAGGAGAAAACCACGTGCACAATATTCTCGCTCTCATTAAAACCCCAAAGTACCAAATTAAGCCTAAATGGCAAAATCCTGCAGCCAAACGACAACCCAACCTATCTGGGAGTCACATTTGATCGGCGCATGACATGGAAAAGTCAGATTGAGAGAAACCGAATGAAAGCCAGAGAAAGAATGGCGATCATGAGGAAACTTGCTGGCACAAGCTGGGGAGCAGACGAAGGCATACTAAAGAAACTGTACACTGGAAGAGTGAGACCAGTTCTCGAGTATGGCATCGCGGCATGGACAACAGCAGCGAATACGAACTTCGATAAAGTTAACAAACTTCAAAACCAAGCCATGAGAATCATAACAGGTGGCATGAAGTCAACGCCAATTGTAGAACTCGAAAAGATTACAAAACTGCAATCCATGACCGACAGAAGAGACTGCAGAGCCCAGCTGCAGTCAGAGAAACTCCGAAGACTGACGGACCATCCAATGTACCAGAGACTAAACAATTTGGGAACTGGGAAACTAAAGCGGAGAAACTTTGCAGAAATAGCAAAAGCAAAGATGCACGAAGATCCCATAAACGCACTAACAACACCAAAACCCATCACTACTGTACGAAAACCTACTTGGAGGCAGGATATATTTCCAGAGGTGGTAGAAAATATACCAGGTATTGCAAACAAAAACTGCCAGACCGAAAAAGAAAGGAGAGACACTACCCTAAGCTTCATAACGAAAAGCTACCCAAGCATGGACTGGACCCATGCATACACCGACGGTTCTGTAACAAACACTACACAGAACGGAGGGGCAGGAGCATTCCTGAACCTACCAAATGGCAGAAAAAAAACACTGTCATTCGCTACTGGTAAGTACACAAGCAATTTCAGAGCGGAGGCAGAGGCACTGAGGGCGGCAGTGGAAGAAATGGCAACACACAGTGAAAATGAGAGCCACATAGTCTTGCTGACAAATGCTCTCGCCGTAGTCACAGCGCTAAAAAGCCAGAAAAACACTGAGCTTAATGACTTAAGAGCAGCACTCTGCAAACTGTGCCAGCTGTCCGCACCAAAAAGGGTAGTGGTACAGTGGGTTCCGTCACACTGCAACATCCAAGGCAACGAGGAGGCAGACAGACTGGCAAAAGAAGGTGCAAGGCTACCACAAACAGATACCAGTATGACGTACGAAGAGTCAAAAGGGCTTATCAAAGCCAGGTACATTACCAAATGGGAAACCGAACATACTGGTTACACCAAAAATGATGCCTATTACCAGTTGAACCGAAGAGAGCAGGTCGTCGTCTTCAGACTTCGCACTGGCCACAATAGACTGAGGTACCACCTATTCAACAAATTGAAGATAGGGTGTACCGACGAATGCCCGTGCGGTACTGGTAAAATGACCACTGAACATTTGCTGCAGAACTGCCCGACATACGGGGATCAGAGAGAGCAGATGTGGCGATTGCCAGTGGAACTGCAAGACAAGCTCTATAGTAGTGGCGAGAGTCTCAGGATGACCGCCGCTTTTTTCGAAAAAATAATGGTTACTGTCTGACTGTGTACGCAGAAGAAGAAGAAGAAGTATTGTGGCGTTAGAGGTGAAATTCTTGGATCGCCGCAAGACCAGCTTCTGCTAAAGAATTTTTCAAAAATATTCTCATTAATCAAGAACGAAAGTCAGAGGCGCGAAGACGATCAGATACCGTCGTAGTTCTGACCTTAAACGATGCTGACTAGCGATCCGCAGGAGTTTCTTCGATGACTCTGCGGGCAGCTTCCGGGAAACCAAAGTGTTTGGGTTCCGGGGGAAGTATGGTTGCAAAGCTGAAACTTAAAGGAATTGACGGAAGGGCACCACCAGGAGTGGAGTCTGTGGCTTAATTTGACTCAACACGGCACAGGCTGAAATGATTGACAGGCCGAGAGCACTTTCCTTGGGTCTAATATGGAACGGGTGCTGGAATTAGACCCTCGGAAATATGGGACTAAGCTCTCTGTGGCACCATTGGCCCACATTCAGTGTTCGATAAAAGAATTGACGGAAGGGTACTACCATGAGTGGAGCCTTCTGCTTAATTTGACTCAACACGCCAACACTATCAAATTACTGACAGACTAAGCGCAATTTCGTTGGGTCTAATAGGGAACGTGTGCTGGTATTAGAATCACGGAAAACAGGTCAGTTGTACCATCTTAATGAAAGAGCGTCTGCTACGGTAATCCTGCTTAATCCTACAGAAACTGCAGGTTTAAGACACTTGGTCTTGACTGACATATAAAAATAAGCCCTCTATTGATTCGATGGGTCTAATAGTGAACGGGTGCTGGTATTAGACCTTCCGAAGACAGGTCATTCTTACCCTACAAATGACAGGGCGTTGCTACGGTAATCCTGCTCAATTCGAGAGGCGTCGCAGACATTTGTCCACGTACTAAGCCCATAAGCCAATGGCGCGAGGCTACCATGTGAGGGATTACCGCCGAACATCTCTAAGCCGGAATCCAACCCTAAATCTCAGAACCCCGCTGATGTGAGGATACGATATGGTTGGGACATGGGGCTCACGTCTAAGCCCGACATGGTCGAGCCAGAGAAAGAGATCTATGCCGTCCGCCGATCAAAGCGGGCTGGAAGCTGCGCGATACTCAACCAATACGGCGATGAGATATGAAACCAGTAGTAAAAGACTTAGTTCTCGGTCGGGATGTCTTAAGCAGTAGATCAGCTACCTCACTGCGAACTGCTTAGACTAAACCCTTTACCATGAGATATGTAGTCACACCAGGCGAACAACATCTCCGTGCCATGGCCACACTTGTCCTCTGGTCAAATGCACTATTTCGAGAGGAATCACAGATCGCTGACATTTTGTCCACGTGCTTGGCTGATAAGCAGATGGTGCGAAGCTACCATCTGAGGGACTATTGTCGAACGCCTCTAAGCCAGAATCCCGCCCTAAATCTCAGCATCGCTGTCATGGGAGGCTACGACATGGCTGGGGCTTGCGTCTCAGCCCGGCTCGGTCGAGCCGCAGAAATGCACCTGGTTAAATGCACTCCTGCCTCGCTCTTTGCCTCTGTCAGCTATCAGTCATCCCAATGGACGCAGAAGAGATGCAGTCCAGCCGACATTGCACCTCCTGCCCTATTGTGACAACCTCCAGGGTGGAGGGGAATGCTAGGCGTACCATCACTGCAGATGAGATGAGAAAATAAAGGGAGCAAAGAGATACATCACTAACATGCATATGGTACGTTTCTGGCAGGACGTGACGATCTTGGGACACAGTCACACTAAACTGCCTCTATTCCGGGATAGTACAAACTAGTAAATAGTCCATCATATCATTGACAAACCCTTTAGACACGAGCAGGAAAGACTCGATAGTCCTGCAAGACAACTTCCTAAGAGAGACAACTCTGACCAAAAACAACTGATGCCTTGCAGTTAGGCTGGGGACAGCCAAAGGCTAAGGAGGGCAACCCTACAGAAACGCCTGTTGAAATCAGATGCACTGAACCACAGGCTTAACAAAATAGAACAGTGCAACGTAAATATCGCTGTAAACAGCGTACGATAATAAAGAGGAAGAAGAAGAATGAAACTACATAATGTTAGTTATGAGTGACACACCCTAATATGAGTTTTGAGGTGTAAAACCAAATATTAGTTATGAGTGACTTATGGAAATGTTAGATTGTGTGTGACGAAATGAAATGTTAGTAATGAGTGAAATAACAAGATGTTAGTTATTTTGTAACACAAGAAAATCTTGTTTATGAGGGATACAAACAATTGTTACTTAAATGTCACGCATTCAAATTATAGTGTTTAGAGACACAACCAAATGTTATCTTTGAATGGTATAATCAATAGTTAGGTATGAGCGACGAAACCAATAGTTAGTTTTGAGTGACGCAACGAAGTGAGAGTTATGAGTGACGCAACCAAATGAGAGTTACGAGTTAATCAACCAAACGTGTGTTAAAAATGAGAAATTCAAAATTGTTTTTGTCACAAAAAGGTGTTTGTTACGATTGATGCAACCAAATGGTATTTATGTGTAACACAATAGCATGTTAGTTATAGTTTTCAAAACCAAATGATAGTTACACGTCCACCATCACATGTTAGTTATGAGTGACGCAATTACATGTTAGTTTTTACTGACATAATCAAACGTTAGCATTATGTTTAACAACCAAATGTTAGTTATGAGTGATAAGGCATTAGTTATAAGTGGGTGACAAAATCAATTAATAGGTAATCGTGACGCAGTCAAATGATAGTTACCAATGGCACAACAAATATTTTTTGTTAATTATTAGTTAAGAAAAGAAACGTTAATTTTGAGTGACAAGACCAACTGATGTTTCTGAGTGACACAACCAAATTTTAGTCACTGGTGATTTACCGAATTGGTAGATTGTGTGCGGCAAAACCAAATGTTAGTTATGATAGACGCAACGTATTGTTAGTTATGAGTGACGCAACCCAATGTTAGTTATGAGTGACAAAACCACATGTTAGTTATGAGTGACGCAACCCAATGTTAGTTATGAGTGACGAAACCCAATGTTAGTTATGAGTGACGCAACCCAATGTTAGTTATGAGTGACGCAACCAAATGTTAGTTATGAGTGACAAAACCACATGTTAATTATGAGTGACGCAAACCAATGTTAGTTATGAGTGACGCAACCCACTGTTAGTTATGAGTGACAAAACCACAAGTTAGTTATGAGTGACGCAACCCAATGTTAGTTATGAGTGACGCAACCCAATGTTAGTTATGAGTGACAAAACCACATGTTACTTAAGAAGGACAAAGCAATAGTTATATTTGAGTAACATAAGGAATTGTTAGTTTTTTAAAACAAAATCAAATTTTAGTTATGATTAACACGATAACATATTTGTAAAACGTAACGCAGTCACGTGTTAGTTACCAGAAACACAACTAAATGGAAGTTTTTGATTGCCGCAACCATATGTTAGATATGAGTGGCCTAAACCAAAAGTTATTTATGGGTGATTCACAGAATAAGTAGGATTGTGTGTGGCGAAATCACATGTTAGTAGTGATAAAATAAAATGTAAGTTACAAGTGACACGGTCTAATGTTAGTTATGAGTAACGCAACACATTGTTAGTTATGTGTGAAAAACTAAATGTTAGTGTGGAATACACTACCGAATGTTAGTTATGAATGACACAACCGCATGTCACATTTGAAGGACATGACGAATTATTAGTTAATTTGCTTCACAAGTAATTGTTAGTTGTGAGTGACGCAACCACAATATATATGTCAACCACGCAATACAATGCAATTATGAGTTGCGCAACCCATTGCTCGTTATGAGTGACGCGACTAAATCTTACTTTTGAGGGACATACGGTAATGTTAGTTATGAGTAACGCAACCAATTGTTAACTATGAGTGACACAACCAAATGATAATTATGAGTGACGGAATCACATGTTCGTTGCGTGTGACGCAACCAAATGTTAGTTAGAAGTGACACAACGGGTAACATAGATGTGTGGCTATACCATCAGGTATTGATTATGAAGTTATCGATGCGGGTAATATGAGTCCTGACAGAATGGGAACATATATTGAAATTGACCTGGCTAGTCCTAAGTGGATTTCCCTCTTGCAAAACAACAAGAAACAAAGCAGGTTCCACCTACACAAGTGGATTGAAGATAGATATTCAGATGTATACATAAATCTATGTATACACTGTCCGTCCATTGTCATTATTATGACGTGTACTTACTGATGTTTCATCTACATATACAAGTTATACTTTTTATTTATGTGGCTATCTAATTCCTCACAATATATACTTCTTAATAATACTGGATAACAAATGGTATTTCTCCAAATTTCGTCCCTACCTATATATGCAAATTAAAAACCCGTTACAGTTTTTGATAAGCCAATTTCATATAATATATGTTAATGTCCTTCTTTTTCAACCGTGCCATTTACACTTTCATCAGAGCCAAATGATTAAAACCAAACACCGTTTTCTAATTTAAACAACTTGTGGAAGCCTTTCCAGTTCCTTGCAACCACCAACACTAACTATACAAACGTTATCATGTTTCTCTACTTCCGTATGATTGGAATATTTGAGATTAACGGGGAAATAAATTACCCTACTGTTTACTTTCTAAGCAATCTGTCAGAAAGGGATTTATATAATGTTCTGGCAAAACAACATCACCAACAAAAAACTGCTTGTCAAACAAAATAATTAACATACATGCACTTGTCTGAACACCATCACCAACGGAAAACTGCTTCCCCGAACATCATAACCAACAGACAATTGCTTGCCAAAACACTCTCACCAAAATAAAACTGCTTCTTAAACACCATAACATATGGACAACTGATTGCATAAACACCATCACCAGCCAGGAACTGCTTGCTTAAATAGTTTCACCAACCAAAAACTGCTTGCTTAAAATCCATAACTAACCATGAACTACTTTCCTAATAATTATCACCAACGGAAAACTGCTTGCCCAATCACCATCACCAACCGAAAACGGCGTGGCTAAATACCATCACCAACTGAAAACTGACAGCATAAACATCATAACCAACAAGGAACTGCTTGCCTAAACACCATCACATAAAAGGAACTCCTTTCCTAAACACCATCACCAACCAGGAAATGCTTTCTTAAACACCATCACCAACCACGAACTGCTTTTCAAAATAACATCACCAAACAAAAACTGCTTTCCTAAACACCATCACATAAAAGGAACTCCTTTCCTAAACACCATCACCAACCAGGAAATGCTTTCTTAAACACCATCACCAATGGAAAACTACTTGCCTGAACACCATCACCAACTACAAGATGCTTGCCTAAACACCATCACCAACAAGAGATTGCTTGCCCATTCACCATTACCAACTAGGATCTGCTTGTAATAATACCATAACCAACTCTTGCTGAAACACCATAAAAAAACAGAACACTGCTTGCCTAAACGCCATCACCAACCAGTACCTTCATGCTTAAACTGTTTCACAAAACATGAAACGGCTTGTTTAAATACTATCACCAACCAGGAACAGCCTACCTGAAAACCATCACAAACCAAGAACATCGTGTCTAAGCGACATCACCTACCAGGAACTGCTTGCCTAAACACCATTAACAACCGAAAAATGATTCCCTCAACACCGAAACCATCCGAAAACTGCTTGCCAAAGTATCATCCCCAACGAGAAACTGATTGTCTTAACACCATCACCAACTGAAAACCGTTTGTCTAACACCTTAAACAACCAAAAACTGCTTGAAGAAACACCATCACCAACCGAAAACTGTTTGTCAAAACACCATCACCAACCAAAAACTGCTTTCTAAACACCATTACCTACGGAAAACTGCATACCTGAACGTCATCACCAACCAATAACGGCTTCTCTAAACACCATCATCAACTTGGAACTTCTTTCCAAAACACCATCACCAACCGAAAACATTTTGCATAAACACCATCACCAACCAGTAACTGCTTGCTTAAACAATATCCCCAACCGAAACTGCTTGCTAAAAACCATCACCAACCACAAACTACTTGCCTAAACACTAACACGAACCAAATACTGCATGCCTAAACACCTTCAAAAACTAGGAACTGCGTGCGCAAACACCATCACATTCAAGAACTGCTTACCTAAACACCATCACCAAGCGTAAGGTCATTGTTAAAACACTATCACAAAACGAAAACTGCTTTCCTAAACACAATACAATACAGACAACGCTTGCCTAATCACCATAGAAACCGAACACTGATGGCTTAAACGCCATTACGAACCGAAAAATGCTAGCCTGAACACTATCACTAAACACGAACTGCTTTTCAAAACACCATCACCTCGAAATAAATGTTCGCCTTAACACTAACACTATTCGAAAACTGCTTGCTTAAAAGCCATATTCAAACAAGAACTTCTTACCTAAACACCATTACTAAGAAGGAACTGCTTCCCTAAACAGCATCACAAACCGAACAATGCTTGCATAAATAGATTTTCCAACCGAAAGCTGCTAGCTTAAAAATCATCAACAACGAGTAACTGCTTGCCTAAACACTATCACCAACCGAAAACTGCTTGGATAATCATTATCGCAGAGCAGGAACTGCTTGTCTAAACAACATCACTAACAGAAAATTGCTTCCTAAACAGTATCACCTGACGACAACTGCTTTCCTAAACACTATCACCAGCCAGGAACTGCTTGCCTAAACAGTTTCACCAACCAAAAACTGCTTGCATAAAATATATCACTAACCAGGAACTGCTAGCATAATAATTACCACCAACAGAAAAATGCTTGCCTAATCACCATCACCAACCGAAAACGGCGTGCCTAAACACCATCACCAACCAAAAACTGATTACATAAACACCATAACCAACAATGAACTGATTGCATAAACACCAACACCAACCAGGAACTGCTTGCCTAAACACCATCACCAACAAGGGACTAGTTGCCTAAACACCATCACCAACAAGGGACTAATTGCCTAAACACCATCACGAACAAGGGACTAGTTGCCTAAACACTATCATCAACAAGGGAATGCTTGCCTAAACACCATCACCAACGAGGAACTGCTTGTCTTGAGCAATCAAAAATATTAACATGCTATCCTAAATAGCTAATCGGATGATTGCATTTTCAAGTAAGAGAACAAGACAAATGGATCGTGACCTGTAACAGTTTGAGTCAAAACAATCGAAGCCGACAGTACAATCAATCAGTCAATCTATCAATCAGTCATACAAGATGCGGATTCTTGAGAAGGATAACCGCTAACCAGTAGAAGTTGGGGTGGGGGAGCGGAGTTTTAAAGCGCGTAACGGCCCAACACGTCATTAGGCTCCTGAATCATTTGCTAGTTTCCTGGCAAACTGTCTTAGAGATATAAGAAGTTACCAAATTTGTGGCAATGTTTAATATGATTTGAGATAGCATTTCTAGCAATCTCGTAGACTTTTGTGGTCCCAGTTTACGGTATGATTTGAGATAGCATTTCTAGCAATCGCGTAGACTTTTGTGGTCCCAGTTTACGGTATGATTTGAGATAGCATTTCTAGCAATCGCGTAGACTTTTGTGGTCCCAGTTTACGGTATGATTTGAGATAGCATTTCTAGCAATCGCGTAGACTTTTGTGGTCCCAGTTTACGGTATGATGTGAGATAGCATTTCTAGCAATCGCGTAGACTTTTGTGGTCCCAGTTTACGGTATGATTTGAGATAGCATTTCTAGCAATCGCGTAGACTTTTGTGGTCCCAGTTTACGGTATGATGTGAGATAGCATTTCTAGCAATCTCGTAGAATGTTGTTTGAGACATATTGTGGCACTCGTTTATATGTAGGAATAGTTTCTTAAAATCTTTTAGTATCTGGGGACAGTTTCTGACAATCCCGTAAACTGTTGTTTGAGCCAATTTCTGACATATTTTAGAAAGTGAGACATTTGGGATATAATTAAAATTGTCGTTTGAGGCAGTTTCTGACATATTTTAGAAAGTGAGACATTTGGGATATAATTAAAATTGTCGTCTGAGGCAGTTTCTGACAAATTTTAGAAAGTGAGACATTTGGGATATAATTAAAATTGTCGTTTGAGGCAGTTTCTGACATATTTTAGAAAGTGAGACATTTGGGATATAATTAAAATTGTCGTCTGAGGCAGTTTCTGACATATTTTAGAAAGTGAGACATTTGGGATATAATTAAAATTGTCGTTTGAGGCAGTTTCTTGCTATGGTTTTTATTTTTGTGAGACAGTTTGTGACAATCGAGTAGAATGTTATGTGAGACAGTTTGTGACAATCGAGTAGAATGTTATGTGAGACAGTTTGTGACAATCGAGTAGAATGTTATGTGAGACAGTTTGTGACAATCGAGTAGAATGTTATGTGAGACAGTTTGTGACAATCGAGTAGAATGTTATGTGAGACAGTTTGTGACAATCGAGTAGAATGTTATGTGAGACAGTTTGTGACAATCGAGTAGAATGTTATGTGAGACAGTTTGTGACAATCGAGTAGAATGTTATGTGAGACAGTTTGTGACAATCGAGTAGAATGTTATGTGAGACAGTTTTGTGACATTCGTCTTTGGACAGTTTAAGACATTCGTCTACTATGTTGTTTAAAACAGTTTCCGACGATCGTTTACTATTTCGTTTAAGACGGTTTGTGGACAATATTTTAGTATTTTTGAGACAGTTTGTGGCAATATTTTAGTATTATTTAAACACTATGTGACAATATTTTAGTGTCATTGAGACATTTTATGACTGTCAATTAATGTGATTGATATACAGTGTCTTTCATGCGTTTACTAGTATGTTTAGAAATTGTTTTGACAATTGTTACCTGATTGATTATGTTCAGATTCATTTAATGAATGTTACTGTATACAAGGTATTCAAGTCAAAACTTCAAGATGTAAATGAGAATAAGACTCATTAGTCTGAAGTTAGCGCCGCTGCAAGATACGGCCATGAATAGCGCGCCTCGAGTCAGAGACACGCACGATTTCTCTGACATAAAATATCATCCATTATGCAGGCGTTATGATTTCATTAGGTAAGATGATGATATTAAAATGCAGCTTGTTCTTGGATAGTTGTACGAAACTAACATGCAGCTTGTTCTTGGATAGTTGTACGAAACTAACATCCCCTGATGTGAGAGAAAGACAAACATCTGGTCAGACAAAATATACTGGCCAAGACCCTCACCTCGGCTTCCTCGAAGCCCTCTCTAGAAACGGCCTGTTATCAAGACAGCCTGGTTAACGAAGCGAGGTATAGACGTGATCCCCGTAGTAGGAATGAACACGTAGATGAAGCAAACCATGGCACAACTGCCTGAAGAATCCCGGTACACCTTCATCAGCAAGTTTGTGATGCGAGGAAATCTTCTGCAACCCTCTACTTAACGTGCTGTTGAAGGTGAACAAAAGAGTAAAAATGCTCATTGTGGGAATTCGAAACAACAGAAACAACAACCTCCATTGATGTGGACAGAGTATATGTTCGGGGATTTAGGTCCGTCAATGATGATATCGTCCAATATGGTATTTGAAACACACATGAGGTCCATTTCCAGCCATGTAACGGATGTAAAGGTATATATATTCAAACAAGACCCATCCTTATTGATAAGTAAAATTAAGTTGATAATTTGTTCTGGAAAAACAATGGATATAGATGCAAATGTCTAGTCTTCACCAATCGTTGACAGATAGGCAATGACCAACATGTATCCCACGTAGCACACCAGTGTATGTACACTGACTCCACATATAAAGTGATGAGATGGCAGAGTATGCACATGTTATGATGTGAGGGGCATAATGTGTACACACAAAGATGTGATGGGCGTTGTGCGTACATTTACTGTTCTGAGGGGCATATTATGTACACATAATGTTCTGAGGGGCATAGTGTGTACACATAATGATGTTAGGGGCTTTGTGCGTACACATAATGATGTGAGGGGCATAGTGTATTCACATAATGATGCTAGGGGCATTGTTCGTACATATAAGGTTATGATGGGCATAGTGTGTACATATAATTATGTGAGGGGCATAGTGTGTACATATAATGATATGAGGGGATGTGTGAACATATAATGATGTGAGAGGCATAGTGTTTAAAAAGTGATGTGATGAGCTTAGTGCGTACAAATAATGATGTTAGGGGCATAATGTGTACATACAATTTTGAGAATGCAGAGTGTGCACAAATACATGACTCAACCTACACATGCCAACATGTGCTGACAAGTTAACAAATCATCATTACAAAACGCCTTGAACATATCATAAAACAAATAAAACGAAAGCTTAGTCATCATGTCATTGAATAATATCGAAGCTGATTTGTCTGTAGCTAATTGCTACAACAACATTGTTTGGATAAATTCACTTTTTAAGACTTTCTGGATGTATGCAGTTAACCTGCATGGCATTATTGGACATGGCTGCGAACTTTGCTTTTCCATTATGCATTATAATTACTAAAATGTTGATTGTAAGATCCCAATATATCGTATCTGTACTGTAAAGCCAGATACATGACCAAATGGGAAACTGAAAATACAGGCTACACCAAAAACGATGCCTATTACCAGTTGAACAGAAGAGAGCAGGTCGTTGTCTTCAGACTTCGCACTGGCCACAATAGACTGAGGTACCACCTATTCAACAAATTGAAGATATGTGGTACCGACGAATGCCCGTGGGGTACCGAGAAAATGACCGCTGAGCATCTGCTGCAGAACTGACCGACATACGAGGATCAGAAAGAGCAGATGTGACCATCACCAGTGGAACCACAAGAGAAGCTCTATAGCAGTGTCGATAGCATCAGGACGACCGCCGCTTTTTTCGAAAAAAATGGTTACTGTCTGACTGCGAGCAAAGAAGAAGAAGAAGAAGAAGAAGAAGAAGAAGAAGAAGAAGAAGAAGTATTTGTACTGGCCGTTTGCTGTCATATTGCACACGGTGTCCTCTTTGCTCTTAAAACAAACCCAATCCAATAGCACGTTGTATAATTCAGTCTGTACACATGCAGTCTTATATGTGTAGCAAATGAATTACTGTTACATGTTAGATGACAAACATTACATCCTATGTCTAAATGTCAATTCAAACACACTGAGATGGTGGAACTGTATCAAAGAACATCTCAATCCAGGAGAGCAACGATTGGATTTATTCAGGAATAGAACATCCTCTGTGTAGACCAGGTGAAAGCTTTTGTCCAAGCGAACATAAACAATCTACATAAGATCCAGGACAACTATGGAGTGCAAGAACAATTAATTACATATATTATAGCAATGTATCAAAATAGCCGCAGAACTGTGAGAACACCAAGTAGACTCACTAAGTGGTTTCCAGTTGGGACAGGGGTACGCCATGAGATAGGACAGGGGTGATTTTTGGGTAAGATAGGGGTAGAACAAAGGTAGTAGAAAGTAAGTCTGGGGTAATATCGGGGTAAGGCATATGTAAGACATGGATTTGTACTATGAGAACAGCAAGCGGACTCACTAATTGGTTTCAAGTTAGGACAGGGATAAGACAGGAGTAAAATAGGGGCAATTTAGGGATACGATAGGGGTAAGGCATGGGTCAAATAGGGGTAATATAGGGATAAGATAGGGGTAAGACAGGGGTCAAATAGGGGTAATATAGGGATAAGATAGGGGTAAGACAGGGGTCAAATAGAGGTAATATAGGGATACTATAGGGGTAAGACAGGGGTCAAATAGAGGTAACATAGGGATACTATAGGGGTAAGACAGGGGTCAAATAGAGGTAACATAGGGATACTATAGGGGTAAGACAGGGGTCAAATAGGGGTAATATAGGGATAAGATAGGGCTAAGGCAGGGGTCAAATAGAGGTAATATAGGGATAAGATAGGGATAAGACAGGAGTAAAATAGGGGCAATATAGGGATACGATAGGGGTAAGGCATGGGTCAAATAGAGGTAATATAGGGATAAGATAGGGGTAAGACAGGGGTCAAATAGAGGTAATATAGGGATACGATAGGGGTAAGACAGGGGTCAAATAGAGGTAATATAGGGATAATATAGGGGTAAGACAGGGGTAAAATAGAGGTAATATAGGGATAATATAGGGGTAAGACAGGGGTCAAATAGAGGTAATATAGGGATAAGATAGGGGTAAGACAGGGGTAAAATAGAGGTAATATAGGGATAAGATAGGGGTAAGGCAGGGGTCAAATAGATGTAATATAGGGATAAGATTAGGGTAAGCCAGCGGTAAGACAGCGGTAAGACAAGGATGTGTACTGTGAGAACACCAAGCAACCTCACTAAGTGGTTTCTAGTTAAGACCAGTATAAGGGTTGTGAACTATCACCACGTTTGTTCATTGTATACATGGCTTAAATAACGACTGAAGCAAAACTGGAAACCACTACAACGAAATAGCTCCTTATAGCAGATGGTCAATGGTCTCTTTCATTCCAATGGACATACTCTCGAAGAACATATGAATGAGCTTGACATCGCCTGTGATATATATATATATATATATATATACAATATGATGATTAGTAAAGCAAATAATAAGGAACTGAAAACCAGCAGAATAGATAAGACAGTAAATATACAGATAACAAGTTAAGTCAAATACTTGGGCAACGTGTTCACACAAGATAGAAGGCTAGATATGGAGGAGGAATCACAAGATGGAAGGCTAGGTAGAGCAGTGGAATCACAAGATGGAAGGCTAGATAAAGAGGTGGAATCACACGATGGAAGGCTAGATACCGAGGTGGAATCACAAGATGGAAGGCTAGATAACGAGGTGGAATCACACGATGGAAGGCTAGATACCGAGGTGGAATCACAAGATGGAAGGTTAGATAACGAGATGGAATCACAAGATGGAAGGCTAGATAGAGAGGTGGAATCAAGAACACAGGAAGCTAATGTTGTCTCCTATCACCCCTCACCATTACTAAGAAACAAACACATCCCAATGAAGACAACGAGACACTTGATATATAATTTTTTTTTTTATACCAACGCTATTATACCAGTGTCAGACATGGACTTTCACTAAGGCACAATAAATCAACATCTTCATATTCACAATTAGGAGTTTGAGAAAGGCCATCGGGATCACAAGGCTGGGCAGATTGAGAAACGAAATAATCAGACAGAAGGTGGGTGGTACAGCCGTGCATAGAATACATATAATGGCGGATAATTAAATGTGTCCGACACCTGACACGAATGCAATCAAAGTTATGAGCTGCTCGAATTTACAATCTGAGTTGCAGAACACGAGGCAGACCACGTAAACGATGGATAGATGATGCCAGTGAGGCACTGAAGAAACACGGAATAACAACAAAAGAGAGGCAACAAAGCTGGCACACGACAGAACACGACACTTCACAAAGACTTCTAACAACACAAGTGGTTAGATGTTGATGATTTGGATGATGATGATGAATGAACTACTTCATCTTGGAAGATTATGGACAATAATGTCCCGGCATCATGCTTTTGTTCACCTGATACCATATAACATGTCATTAACTTGTGACATATTACAGGGCTCATGCCAATAGAGGTGATAGACTGGACAGGATATCTAGATAGACTGCTCAGACCGACTACAACATGACTACTGTCTAGATTGATCACACTGGAAGCGGTGATAGAATGGCAATATCGACTAAATAGATCGGCATTGACGATTAGATATACTGGCAACAATGATTAGATAGTCCGGACACAATGGTAGCGGTGAAATATAGAGTGGCCTAGATAACTAAATCGACTGGCAAGAGTAAAGCGGTAATATACTGCCCACGATAACCAGATGCACTGACAAGTATCATTATGAAGACTATTAATGACAACTAGATTGACTGGCGAGAACGACAAATTAGATTAGTGATAACGATTATTTAAAATGATCTGGTTGAATGACTGGAAATGACGATTTCGATTTGAATAGCTTGGATGGGACAAGTAAATAGACTGATAAGAACACCAGCTGCAATAGATTAGCTTGAACTACTAAATAGACCGGGCATGGTACATAAATAGTTTATTCAGGAGGAATACATAGATAACTCAGGACCATTAGATAGACTGTCCAGAACAACTAGATAGACTGCCCAGGACGAAATAGGAATAGACTGGCCTTACCGAAACAATGTTGAAAGACTTCCAAAATGACCAGATAGACTAGCGAGAACGACAACGTGTATGGCCTAGCCAGATTGACAAGATAGACTGGCCAGAAGGACAAGATAGACTGGCCAAAAGGACTGAATAGACTGGCCAGAACGACAATATATACTATTCCGGACTGCTAGATAGACTGGTAAGTATGACTAGATGGACTGGTCTGAGTGACTATATACAATCGTGAGAATTATGTGACAGTTTGGTCAGACCGAAAGCTGTAAAAATGGGCAAGACGGCTAGATTTGTTAGTTAAAACGATTATATAGACTGACCAGGACGAAAGCGGTAATAGACTATCCTACTGGATAGACCGACCAGGACGGGATGGTGATAGGCTATCCGGGTAGATAGACGGAACAAGACGGAAGTCAATCCTTACTAAAAAAACAAACCTAAAAACGTCCCCCATCAGCCATTTACCTCTGATCGTCTACAATATTGGTTACAAAAAACACACAGATAAACACAATAAATGGGTTTAGAAAGTCATCTCCATAAGTCTACGCCAGTTAGGTCTTACATAATTGATATCTATGTATTCCTTGTCTCTAGAATATATCATATCGTTCGTAGAGCTTGATTGTCTGCCCAATCTGAAGTAAAACCATTGTCTCAAGTTTTCCTCCGTCACACCTGACTGAATGGCTTCGTTCAGTGTCTTCGGCGCCTCCCTCATTAGTTTCAGTCCGAGGGCGTCCGCAAACAGGGCGTCCTCAAAGAGCGTGACTAGCTGGCTACTGATGCTATCTGAGGCCATGTCCTGATCTAAGAAAGCCTCCTCTGCTAAGATTAAAAATCGGTCGCTAAAAAGTTGAACGCTTTCTTGCTTTTCTACTTTTAATTTTCTCTTAACTGAGAGCACCAAGTGGAGATCAGTGACTGCATTCAGGTGAGTGAGTCAAATCTCTCTTAAGTCTTCGCACTTCTTGTCTGGTAGTAATTGGAACCTTCGCCTTATGTGGTCTTGCACTAAATCCCGCTGGTCTAGATAGCCACTTTGCATTTGTCATCGTCTGGTATATTATTTAAATATGCGAATTTGTCTCTACTGTCTGTCCACTTCCTATATAGTTTTGGGTTTCCGTCGAATGGGGCTACTGAAGCAGTTACTGTTTGATGTGAAATTGCTAAAGCCGACTCAATGTCTTTTCTGACTTTGGCAATCTGTTTTCTGTATTTGTTCTTGTCGCCATTGTAATTCAAAAAAACATAACAATTTCGACAGAAATGATTCTACTCAAGAAAATTCGACTACAAACAATGCATATATTTATCGTAAAACAAAGAAAGAACGGTCAGGATGTACCTCTCTCTATCTATATCTCTCTCTCTCTCTCTCTCTCTCTTCTCTCTCTATATATATTTCCATCTCTCTCTCATTTCTCTGTATCTCTCTCTCGCTCTCTCTCTTTCTCTCTGGCTTCCCGTAAGGATGATATTTAAGAGCACGTATGGATATGTTGGACTGTCGTTTCCGCAGCATATTTCCTGTCAAGCTATAGTGTCTCCATTTGATGTGTTGTTTCAATTGACCATGGACATGTAAGCCCATTATCCATCGTAGTCATATGTTAGCGAAGGTATTTATTGTCCGTTGTATGGTCTTAGTGGGTATCCATGTCCCCGCTCCATACATCAGCACCGACTGGACACCTACATTCAATATTCTAACTTTGGTGTGGATCGTGATGTCTCTGCATCTCCGTTTTTTGTTTAGAGTCAGACATTCCTATTTGCCTTTCTAATTATGGTCGTTGCGTCTGAATCGGAACCTCCAGGTATGTCTATTGTACTGCTCCAATATTTGAAAGTATCCATTACTTCCAAATGTTCTACCTCAAGCATGATTGGTTCTTTGAAAATAATGTTGAGTTTACGGAGTTTGGCTTTCTCTATGTTGATATTCAGTCCCGATTTGACTGATTGTTCTTTAACTCTAACAAGTGTATCTTAACTTAATTTAACTAAACTTAACGTATGTATACTGATTTAGAAGACCCTACAGAGTCGTTATACAGCCAGTTACATTTGTATTTGGATATTACTGTGTGACATAAGTTCAGATAATGTACATAGTCTGATACATCCAATTGTGACAATTATGTCCACTGAATACCTATTCGTTTCTCTTCTAATGATGTTTTTATTTTGCAATTTGTACCCAACCAGAACAGAATATGAACGAGCATATATCCCTGTCTCATTCTTGGGGACATCCAGAAGATTTCAGTTAGTGCTTCTTCGTGTACCACGCAGCCATTTGGATGTTTGTACATATTAAGGATGCCGTGTATGTACTTCCCTTTTATCTCATAGTGTCGCAGCAGTTGCCATAACGTACGTCATTCCACACTATCAAACACGGGGATCACGAAGATCCATCACCTCGTTAGTCAGGCTGCCATGAAAACAGTCCGATTCTGGAGAGTGTTACTAGTTTAACGAGGCGAGGATATTGGCCAGTATATTTTGCATGACCAGACGTTAGTCTTCCTCCCCGAGCGTATGGCAATTGACAATGTCGATAATCGACAAGTTTTAGCTTACTATTTCAATATATGTGTCAAATTCAGCAGACCTTTCATACCAACATATCCATTGACAAATGTTAACCCGTATATATATATATTTATACACACACACACGCATATATATGTTGAGAAGATATATTTATGTCGTACTCCCTGTTGCACTGCGAACCAATCTGATGTTTAACCTGATACCATCGGCTCGTTGGGTGTTGATATAAAGTTTCAATGAGATGAATACTATGTACATAAAAACCCATTTTTTTATCAAGATGTTTTACATATTATGATCTTTTGTCGTGTCGAAGGCCTTGGTGTAATCAATGAAATACTTATTTAGGTCTACGTTCAACTCTTAAATATGTCGTAGATATTCCACATATTGAATATACTGTCTCTGATCATTCTATCTTTTCTAAAAATCTACTAGGACTTTCAGATATAAATTGTTCCTCTGTCCTTTTCAATAGCATCCGCATACGAATAGTGCCGATTAACGTTGTAGATCGATAGTTCATGCACAACTTTATATTGTCTGTTTTCGGGTGGGGGGGGCGGGGTTGGGGGGTGGGGTTGGTTATACATTGATTTCTTCCAATATGCGCTGGGCCAGATCTTTTTACACAGCTTGTGGTAAACATTGGTCTCCCCTCTACCTCTTGCTTGTTTTAGCCATGCATGTGTATCATCACATCATAGCGACCTTTCTTTCTGCAGGCGTTTAATTGCTGAGTGTGTTTACTCCTTTCATTCTCTTCCAGTCACTCAGCTGTTCATAACGACAATGGTCCATGTTAATATCGAAACTTTAGTTGTCAAAACTGTGTTTACGTCTTTAATTGTTTGCAGTTTCAGTTTAAAGCAGTTGTTCATTTCATTTCTCCTAGTTGTCATAAATTTAATTGGGCATCCTTATTTTTCAATATTATTGACATACCCTATGCTGACTAGATCGAACGATCTGTCATGTCCGAAAAAACTGTGTGCATATAAAATGGTGTTATTGGAAATTGAGCTATGCCCTTAAGCTATCATACTCCTAATACCATATCAGAAGGTACACTATATGTTGGTAAACCACACTGACTTTCACTAGAAAACCTCCGTCAAAGTGAGCCGCAAGACGAGTAAGGAGGAGTCTGACCAAAACTGTTATTGTGATTTGAGATGCATCAGTGGTTGTTATAAGCTTGACTGTTCAATTTGTTCTAATACAAATGTATAATTCACACGTCTTTGAGATCTAACGGGATGGTTTCAGTCGGCATTTGTGGTGAAAGATCATTTGGCGTTTCTTTTATTAACAATGTGCTTCATTACTTCAATAATGATTGAATCTGAGATCCATGGTATTTTCACTAGGAAGTTGATGAAATGTTTACCAAATTTCGAAGGTTTGTTGATTTTTAAAATAACGGTCGGTTTTCTCCCGCCCTTCGGCACAATGCCATATATTTTATCTACACATTTGAGTGAGCTTTTGTTCTTGTGATTAGTTCTATACAAAATGTTGTATTGATCTGACCTTGGAAGGAGAATATATCCAAACCCCGGCAAGCGCGAAACATTCACACATATTGTGCCCAACAGTTTCATTGGGGTGGGTACAGTCGGCACGATAGCTCATGCTTTGGTTAGCTTATGTTCAAGTGACTGTTTACTTGAATATGTTTGGTTCGACTTCGGAAAATGATGATTTGCTCTCTCATTTTCAGGAAGTTGATGTTGTCTTTGGGTTTGGCAGCGGGAGGCATATGTTCAAACATTTCATTGACATTATTCCCTATTGACTATATATTTAACCAAGCATTTTTGTTCAGAGTTTTCAGTTGTTGTTTCACTGTCACTAGGGTGAAATGTTGTTCTTGACGGGACACCTTCTTAGCCAGTATGTCTGCCTTGTCATTGCCTTTTGTATTTGAATGACCAGTAATCCCTTGCATAACTATTATGATTCCATTGCATGTCATAAGTTTGTTTGGCAACTATATATATATCTGATTAAGTCCAGGCATACAATGTCCACTATCTTCCAAAACTTGAAAGGAAATTAATGAGACTAAAGAGTACGGTGACGTGGGATTTGGATTTGGAATCAAAAACAGTCACCAAGGGGATACATACTGCTTCCAGCGTTGTTATCATAGTTTGGACATATCTCCCCAAAGGCTAAACAAATGTACCGTCTGGATACTCTAAGTAAACTCAATACCCCGCTGTAATGGCGGCCTTAAAAGCAGACGCATCAGTATACACAAGTGCATTCTTCTGAGTAGGTGTCCTTCGTTCTTTGCGATTGTCTCATAAGGCGTACTGGATCATACCTTTTTCATGATTTATCTATTCGTTTTGTTTGAGTTTTAAGCATTTATAGACATGAATGTGTGTGGAAATTTAGTGTTAGTCTATGTGTTTATTTTTTTTTTTTTTTTTTTTTTTTTTGCGTTCGCCTTATTTCTCTAATCCCCAAGGCGGTGTGCGTTTTATTTTGCGCCTGTCGGCCCAGTGCATCCGACTTCAGCATGCATTTTATGTAAGGGTCTGCTTCCTCCTGCATTTTCTAAGGGTTTGCTTCCCCGGGGTAACGGCCGGTGCTGTGATGGGGATCGAACCCAGCACCTTCTGGTTGTGAGCCGTGTCACCTAACCACTAGGCCACGCCGTCCCCTCTATGTGTTTATAAAACATACAGCTTCGTATCTGCACATTTGAGGAAGGTGGCCTATGGCTTCGTTGTTATCGGATGGTCGGTGGTTCAGAATATCAGTAATGCTCACGACCCAGGGTTGGAAAATGTGTTTTTTTGTATACATTTTATGTCAGCACGAATGGTGTGCGACTGGCGTGGTTTGAGTGCACAGTAAAAGTCTATAATGTCATGACACTCAACAAAGTCATGTATCGCCAATGCTTCATAACTCAACCTTGAGTTGCGCATGATGAATAATATGTGTTCACCGTTTCTAGGAATGATGTTTAACGAGGTCGCTTTGACAGTGGAAATTGAATAATGTAGACAGCTATTGCCGACATGGTGCTTGTGTATCAGCACGTCTTGCAGGATATCTGAGTTCTCCTGACACGAGACAGTGTATACTATGATGACAGATCACATAATCCTGGTAGTCGAGTTGTAGATTAACCCCACTTTGGGCTGCCAATGTTTTTGCCTATTAAAAATATAGCTTTCTTACCGTTTTTAGGGTATCAACTAATGAAGTTTCTTTAAAAAAAAACATACCGAAACAAATTGTGACATCGGACATTTTCTTAGTTGATCTACCCAGAGAGTATTTGTCTAGTTGGACGGTAGCCCCATATTTAAGATACACCTGGGCAACGGCCCGTCCAAACTTCGCTTCCACACACGTACTTGGTCATCAGGACATCGTGACTGTCTATCATTCTGACACGTGCATATCCGATAAGGTAGCAATGCTTAGAGGGAGGGTTCATCTAGGTGGACATGATACAGGTAAGTAGTAGAAAGTATGTCCTGAAACAGCAGACAGGTACGTGTTAGTTTAAAGGAGAATAATGTCCATTGTTGTTACAGCAACCTACGCTATATTTATCGATTGCTCTATTCCGGGGATATAATCTGAGCTTACTCTTGCACTAAAGTCGATATAAACGATACACATAATGTATGCAGTTCTCCATACACTTTGCCTTTACTTCATATTGATTTGGTGAGGGCGCTAAAATACATATTCTTTCACGGTACATGGAGGTTTAACCAAAATGTTGATCGTGCATTTCCTTTGGAAGCAGATTAACATACAAACAATATTTATTTGTACAGCAATCCTCACAGCCAGTTTCGTGTTTTTTATCACTTTCCCCTCCGGTCTAGTGAAATGTGTAGTCTACAACTATTTCAAAGAGTTGATCATCTCCTGCAAGTCAGGTTTTTGTTGCTTTATATCGTTCTATCTATTATAAGCCTACATGTAGAAAAAAAATAGTTCCTTTCGATAGCATTGTTGTACGTGTCGCTCGAATGAATGAGTGTAAGAGTGACTTGCGCGTGGTGAATAATTGCGCAGTTGGTTAATGTCACTCTCTCATCCAAAGCTATAATTGCTCCGTGGGTGCAAGTGACAAGACGTAGTCGTGTGGGCTGGACATAGCACATGCTGTAGATGTTCCTCATGATTTGCTCCAGGAATCTTTCCCGTGAACCAGAAGACGTGGCGAAGCATAAATACGTTATAAATGCAGTAGTTGATCAGTGCTTGATGGGTCTATAGCCTGCGCCGTGACGTGGTCCAAACTGCTAAGTTGTGAATATATATTTCACGAGCTGAACAGGTTGTATGCATTATCTTCATATTCCGCAGAGGGAAGTCTTCAAATGCTGAGATACTAATGCCCTATCTTGCTTGACTTAATTGTACATCGTGCAGTACTGGAATGTAATGGTCACTGTGCATGGAACTTTAGGATTGGGCCGTGTTACCAGTCAGCCCAGAGGTCACAGATAAGCAATAACAAGTTTCCTCTTCGAGGAAATCTTTTCGAGGAAATGGGTTGCAAGATTCATTAATAGCTTTAGGTAACGATTTCCGTAAGAGATTGCAGTGTTGATTGACCTTAAGGCTGTTGTATCTATATATATATATCAGAGTGAAGGGCTGCTTGAAGGGTTGCTCGTACATCTATACGATTGTGTAGGGTTGACCGCTGGGTCATATTTACATTATCGAATATAGGTCACGCATGTATGAGCAGAAATTTATCGTATGCCTCAACAACGAGCATGGTGATGTAGTCCTGCACTGAAGATGTAGTATACCATAGTCATTTCCCTGTTACCACAGCAACCACAACACATCTAACGTGGCACCCACATGCAGGCACTATGCATAAAGTCCGAAAGATGCCACTGTCAACACAGAGCTCGTCGTTCTACAAATGCGTACTGGCACCAGCTGAGTGGAAACATCACAACTGCAGCACAGACAGCGGGAACATGAGGCGAATGTACTAGGGTATAAATATGGAAGACGGTCTCTTCAAAAGGAAAACATCCCCACTCAAAACCACCAGAGGAAGACAATAATTGACCGAGTAAAGCAAATTAAGGAGCAGGTTCAGCAACATTATAAGCTCAATTAATGTGACAATATTGTCACTCTCACAACATTTGACGATGTCACAAGATACCCAGATATAAACGAGTTGGTCATTGAACCATCTCTAGAAGAGCATATGAAAATCACTGATAGATTCCCTGCATGCAGGCCACCATGCAGAGATAATTAAGTGTCACTATTTGAAAGAAGCCGTTAAACTTAATTGTATGGCATATGCAATGAGTGTGACATTATCCTCTAGAAAGTGTGACGTGGTTCAAATATCTGTGGGCAGAGAGTAATGCTGGCGGGAGTAGAGTGGAGATCCAGTCAAGAACAGCGATGAACAGTTTGTGGATACTCTGGAAAGACAAGACCGATAGCCTTAAATCGAAGCTGACTTTAATGTAAACAATTACGTTTGTGTTGGTTCTTAGATGTTTGCCTCTCTACACGTGCGCGACTTGGACTCGGACGGCTGCCCTAGAACGAACATTGTGCGCCATGGACACGAGATTTTAGCGAACAATTCCTGACATTTATTATTTAGATCCTTTTTCAGACGAGAGTGTTCCTGAAACTATTACAAAAGAGTTGGGCTAATGTAAAAAAATACTGACTATAGAATAAATACGACAACTGACATGGCATGAACATGTGTCAAGATCGCTTGGGATTTCAAAAAGGGTTCCTGGAAAGCATTGGAGAAGGAGACCTAAATAGAGATGGGAGGTCAATAAAGTGGACTGTAAGGTCCATAGCTGAAACTAACACTCTAACACAACATCGAGACGTATGCCATGAATTTATTCAACAAATTGCAACAATGGTGCGTCGACGACATTCTAGATTACGGGACTGATGATGATGATAAGTATTTGTAGAGACAACTCTCTGCTGTGTCATGTTGACATAACGGTAGTCATAGTAACGTTACTGAGGTTAACAGAGTGGCTAATCACGTGCTTTCAAGCTGCCACCTGAATGGATGTCTGTTCCAGTGGAGACATGCTGCTCTCGCGATCTGTAAGAGCAGATTTGATATTGCCATTATTTAATATCATTGAGAAATTTCCTTTGCATAGCAGGGGTGGAAACATTTTCTTTAATATATGATTTCCTAACAAATTGTCAAAAGCAAGAATATAGTTCCATAGTCCAGGAAAAGTAATTCAAAGAGCTGACGCGAAATTGACGTCACAGCTGCAAACGATGTAAGAGCGGCAGCCTGGTCTAAAAGTCGCACATGAGATGACTGTGTAAACGGCGAACCCGACTTACTGAACATTGTGATTACTCGCGATTTCGTGGGTTCATAAGCATGACCCGGATTCCGAGCTGGAGTGGTTACATTCGTTTCATCAACTCCGAGACTGAGACAAGCGAAACAGGTTGGCAAAATCTCAAAGTTATGTTTATCGTTTTATTTGAATGTCGTGGGATTGTGCATCGCCAGTACCCAGAACAAGTTCAACGCATTACCAAAGAGACTACCTGGAGATCATCCGTTGTGTTAGTGTTGCTCTTGGACGCAAACGCCCGGACCTGTAGTGTAGACAACAGGAACTCGGCTAGTCCATCATGAAATCCCCGCCAATTATTTGCATCTGGACGTAGCTTTTTTGTTTGGCAAAACACAGCATTCTTCTGTCACGCCAGGTTCTATATTCTCGTGACATGGCTTGTTGCGATGTTTGACAATTCCAGAATCTGAAAAAATACCCTGAAAGATACATGTTTTGAGTTGTGAGAAGACATTAAACAGAATGCAAAAACTCAGCTCTACTCCATTCCCAATAAGGCCTTCCCGAAATGCTTCCAACAATGGCATGACCGCTCAAAACGTCTGTTGAGGCCGACGGGTTTAGCACCCCCATTTGAGTAATTGTGTTTTTTTCCGGCAAAACGGTTGGATACTTTTTAAACACCCATAGTACTATTTTACTCCTCTTCTACCCTGTGATGTCTAAGACAATAAAATATGATCATATGAGACACACATTCCGAATCAAACATCCGTATTAAAAATAAGGAACAATGACTTTGTTTAACAGGTACAAACACAATTTTATTTTCAAAAATGTAAACAATCAACTGATAACGGAAGAAAACAAGTTGTTCTTTTTTTACACACCATGAAAAGATATGCAATAAGACAACTGTTTAATAGAACCTGACTAAATAGTAAATTATATATAAAGTGTGCACATGTCTTTATTGACCTTCTTGTCAGATCAGCGTTCTGATTGGTTGTAGACCGTTTAATCGTCATCTAACCACAAATATGGGCATCGCGAGAGATAACATCAGATCATGCAAGAACAATAACTCTTCATTCCACATTAAGTGGTTTTCTCATCATGACTCGTCCTGTGATGTCTTTAGTTATCAATGTTCTTCTACTTGTCACGTCACTGTGTTTCTGTTATGCCACGTTGTCCGTTACTGATGTAACCTTGTATGTGCCTGGTACATGCTCTCCAAACGTTTCATTGGGTTCGTTAGTTCTCAGTTTTTGATTTATTGTAGGTCGTGATGCACGTGCCACTAGACCACAGCTCGTTAACCGTGTTCTCCAGAGATGTTCCTTTTTTTTTTTGTCAAGAGCATTAAGATAATGAGGATCAGCAATAGAAGGGCGAGTCCTAAAAACATAATACCCCATATGCCAGTATCTTCTGGAGCTATTAGAGAAAAAAAGAGAGAGGAACATGTGAGTGTACACAGACATACACACACTATCAAGATCCGCATGCGGTCAGCCAGAACAACAGGTAGGAATGCATGCATGTGGGTAGACGAGCAAACACACAGCGAGACATACAGTAGAAAGCTGAATGGACAGATGGATAAACGTATAACGAGACATACAGTAGAATGATGGCTGGACAGAGGGGCAAACATACAGTAGACAGCTGGCTGGACATACGAACAAACAGACAGCGACATACAACGGACAGCTGGCTGGACATACGAACAAACAGACAACGACATACAACGGACAGCTGGGGGGACAGACGGACAAATAGACAGCGACATACAACGGACAGCTGGGGGGACAGACGGACAAACAGACAACGACATACACTAGACAGCAGGCTGCACGTGCATGAAAACATACAGCGAGACATAAAATAGACAGCTGGCTGGACATACGAACAAACAGACAGCGACATACAATAGACAGCTGGCTGGACATACGAACAAACAGATAGCGACATACAATAGACAGCTTGGAGGACAGACGGACACACAGACAGCGACATACAATAGACAGCTGGCTGCACATGCATGAAAACATACAGCGAGACATACAGCAGACAGCTGGCTGGACAGACACATATTCAGATTAGTTGACCAAAAAAAAAACATAGACATTACTTCAACCTAAACCATCAAACTGTTCTAACAACACAAAGATGATCAATGTAGATAAACCATTTGTGTATTCAAAGACATTTCTATTGTTTTGTTTTGTATCACATGACTTCATGACGTGTGGTTGGTGGCCAACATTTTGGGTTGTCCGTGCCTGTACAGTATTGTGGTATACATTAGCTGTCAATAGGAACGTGTCAATATGTGGCACCAGGACGATCATTGACATAACATCCTACCTAACACGTCAGTTCTGATCACCTCTCTACCAATCTCTCCTGTCACATTACATGTTTTGGACCACACCTGTTTTGGTCCAGACCTGTTTTGGTCCAGACCTGTTTTGGTCCACACCTGTTTTGGTCCAGACCTGTTTTGGTCCACACCTATTTTGGTCCCAGCTGTTTTGGTCCACACCTGTTTTGGTTCACATCTGTTTTTGTCCACACCTGTTTTTGTGTATTCATAGATTTATGTTTACACCAGGCGACCAATCCCTTATTCGTACCGAGATTAAATTGGACACGGATTGTGAAATGTAAAACGCACGTGTCTCGTAGCCCGTGTTGGCCAAGTCAGCTACCTCACTTACACGTTGGTAGACCCTATTAGATCCAGTAATCTTGCAAATTGGTTGGTTTGCTTCCAGGATTCAGACACGGTCAAAACCCCGAGTCGGATGGGTATAATGGAGCACATTTAACCGTACAGCAGGTTCTTAAGGCAGATCTACCGGGTAAGAAGTAGAATCAACTGTCATGTATGTCTGGACATACATTCAAAGTTAACCAATGATGTGCTCGCCCCAGGATCATCCTTCTGGCAGGAATTAAGTTGGGTTCTGACCCACGACATAATTCAGCTTCAGCTTCTGGATGTATCCCTAGGATGCCTTGTGGTGCCATGAGGTGTCAAGGAAGAAATACTTGCCAACAAGATGAAACGATCACGCTGAATGGTATCCATTAAAATATTAGTGATACATAACGAGACGAAATAGAGGTGACAATTTTTTCGGAAAGATGTTATGGTGTACATGAATCCCATCTACCTAAAGGCAAAAACCCATTTAAGATACGATAAATACCATTGTTTCACAGTGAACAAAAAGGGAGATGAGAAATGAAGGCATTATAACAATTGGAAGGATAACATACATGTGAACAAAGATGCACTAAGGAGGTGCAGATTATCCAACACTGCATTTAGCATTTAGAGCATTTAGAACACTCTGGAGCGGGAATTCCTCTTCTACTGCCCAAGCAACTTAACATTGAACACGGCAAGTATATATGTCCCTAGTGACAACTTCCTAGCGGTGGGAGACTTCAACAACCACTTACACAGCTGGCGATATAGCCAACTAACCAGAATGAGAGACGGCAACAAGCTAACCCTTTCAAATAACCATTTATAACCTCCAAAATTGTACTTCAGAAATAGCACAGTACCTCTACCCCAGGCATAACATTCTGAACAAGAAGCTGGTACACACAGTGTAGGAAGAAAAAGGAGAAGAACTATGCCAAAGTAATTATCGTAATGTATTGGTCCAACTAAGAAGTGCAATCAACATAACTACATGCCAGTCAAGATGAAATTATCAAAACAAAACATGATGATGCCCATACCAACATGGAGCAATCTAGTTAACATGTGTTACTACCGTGCTGGCCAGAGAATGATGCACATATCAACATGGAGCAATCTAGTTAACATATATTACTACCGTGCTGGTCAGAGACATCAACGATGAAAATGTGGACGTTAATACAAGACTGCTTCGAGCACCATAATAGGCAATACTAAAAAGAAAGAGTAAGAATTGTGTACCATACTAGATCAAAACGTTGCACACAATTACACGAAGAGAATAGCGAGGCGGAGAGACATAGCAGAATTTCAACAAATGCGACAGAACCGCTTTCGGCTACAACCGGATAGAGAAAATGTCACCACATACAAGTTAGAACACAGAGTACACACTGGAAAGAGAAAACGAAATAATTTAACTAGAAGAAGGAATGCAGGTTATACACTAAATAACTTAGTAGTGATAATAACACTAAGCAACATACACCTATAACATACGAGGTAAGTAAACTCTATACCGCCAATCAAGCAGCCAACAATTTGCCGGAATCTTACAGAATGAGTATAACACCCCAGTCACTCCAGTCAGTTAACCCCCCCCCCCCTCTTCTCCCATCTGGACCCTTGAGCGTCCCCAACGTTGTTTCTCTTGTTTATCAAAGATCTGATCCACGATCTGCCGCAAGACGCGAGAGCAGCTCTACATGCAGACGATTTGGTAGTGACAGGTGAAGGAGAATAACTGACACTTTCGAAAAGGCGAATCCTCGGAGGAGCAGACAATATAGTGACATGAGCTGAGAAATTAACTGTACATATCTACGGTATGATATACACAGCAACGATGTTCCCATTATCAAACATGGACAAAGCAGGAGAAAACAACTTGGAAATATACATGTCCTCATAGATGATGAGCAGGTATATCTGGACCTCACATTGCGTAGGACAATAATGTGGAGGCCTGACATTGAAAATGCAGAGACGATGATAACATACTGAATTTTGCTGCCGCTATATTTAGTAGGGATTAAGTGTGCCTCTGTTTATAATCACTCTCTTGTCTCGCTCCGCCCGACCCCAGTGGCAAGTCAAGGACAAGACTAGCAGGGGGAGACTACGAGATGCAGGGGAATCCAGAAGAAAAATAGAGGAACAGAACGAACACTAATATCAAACCGAATGGCCAATCTTGAATGTTACCCAACACTGTTGAAGCCCAGCCAGCTAGGCATAAATAAATCACGCGGCTACAGACAATGCACGCGCAATCGACTTCAACCCTCTTCAACCTACAAACGTACGTGACAGATACGAATTCGGGCACATACCTCAAACTCCGACAACCCACCATCGAACGTGACAGATCATACAACATACGAAGGCCTCAACCCACGACAACCCACAATCGAACGTGACAGATCAGACAGCAGACAAAGAACTCACCAGAACCCAGGTCGCCAAGAAAACCAGACAAGAGAAGGAACATAGATACCACATCTCTCAGTTGGCACATAAAAGTATCGCTCCACATGCAATGTTAATGTTACACTATCTCCCAACCGAGTTGCTGCAGATCGAGCGGTGACACGTTTGCAAAAAGGCGTTATCTATCAGGAGCAGTACGCCATTTGTGATTAAACCGCAGATAGTTATGCACAACACGTAAACTGATTTTATACTATTAGTGGAGAAAGTGACAACATGTGATAGAAAATCAACATGAATGGCGCCAAATGTGTTTTAAAAAACACGTCATCACTTCAACTGCAAGCGCTATTTTCTGGGTGGTGGTGATTGCGTATGTTTCCCCTGCTTAAGTGTTCGTTGGAAACGATTGAGCTAGATAAAAGGGGAATCAAATGACAATGTCCTCCCTGAGGTAGGCGCTAAAAAACAGTGATTGTAAATGATACAAGAACAAACATTGCGTTGGCTGGGGCACACGATGATACATGAAATTATTCTGCCTAATATTTGTTTAATGTTGTTGTTGATATTATCCCAAAGCTGCTGCGACTGCCTACTCGTGGAAGCCCAATCACATTTTAATATATATATACACATAACTTCTTTAGTCATTGATCCGTACAGTGTGTGGGGAATTGTCGGCAGTGCTTGTCAGAATATTGTCATTGCACTCAATGAGTAGGTGTCGAACTGTTTCATGAGGATGAGAACAATGTCTGCACACGGGCAGGTGCTGGTATTTGATGCGGTTCAATTCGCTATTGACTCTGGTATGTTCGGTTCGGTACTGAAAGATGATACTTTCATCTCTTCCATGTAGTTAATTTATGTCATCGTTACTTTTCTGCTGGGAAATTTCGCAAAATACACTGCGACCTGTTGTTCCCGTCGTCCATCTGTTTACCCAGAGTTCCCGCGTATTATTCTTAATAATTACTTTTACTGAGTGGTTACTGCAGGATCTATCCAATTGTTGTTTCTATGCACCTGTTTTTGCCAATCTGTTGGTCATCTCATTCCCTAGTTGCCCACTTTGTCTAGGGATCCGTTGCAAGGTGGCATTTATCCCGTGGACAGTGATGATGTTGAACGCTCTCCCACTAAGAATATCTCCCTTTCTTTGTTTGTTCTTCAGCGCCTCCAGAACCGACTTGGAGTCAGTAAACATTAGCATATCTATCGGAAACAATTTGCCCTATTCAAACTTGGTCCAAAATCTCAACTGTTGTTTTTGTAGCCTCGGCCACCGCTTCACCGTTTGAACGGGTTCCGCCGCATTCATCACACAACTCGTATATTGGCCCATCTGGGTATTTCATATGGCATCCATTTCCAGCAAAAGAGGAAGATGTTAATGCCGATCCATCCGTATATACCAGGACTAACAAATTTGGGGAGCTACAGACTATCTCTAAAGCGCATGTCTTCAGGACATTAGATGAAGTCTCCTTCGTCACTGCCTCTTCTAGTGTGTGCTTATGACTGGCAGGGACATCATTTTCCAAGTGGTAGGTCCAAAAAACTTGTTGCTTTTTCTTTTTCCTTTGGCAGATGTTGAATATGGCTTTCCTCTTCTGCTACATTCAATGGGGACAATTGTTTCAATCCTCTCTTTTGCTTACAAGTGTCTATTTGTACCGTATTTGGATGGTCATTTTAATGTCACTTGTATCGCTCTACCGTTTTGGTAGTGCACAATTTCTCTTGTTATATAGCGGTTTTATGTTGGTTCTATCTCCCACGCCACTGTAAGTGTTGATCGCATTCGACCATAAATTAGTCTTAGAGCTTGATTCTGCACCCGGTCAATATATGCAATGTTATTTTGTACTCACAGTGGTCGGTATGAGTAGGCTGTAGTTATTCACCGGGCGTACATAACCAATGTATAGTTTCTGATAATTTGTTTACCAGCTCCCCAACGTGTATCAGCAAGTTTTTGAGTTAAGTTCAAACGTGTGGTTGTTTTACATCTGACGTCGCAGATATGGCTGCAAAATTTCAACTGTCTGTCAAGTGTTACTCCCAGATAAACGGGGGTATCCACTTTTACTAGTAATTCCCTATTAATGTTGATGTTAATTGATCTCTTGTCTTCTTTATAAATGCGGGAGACGACAAAGGTGTATATGCTTTGCTATGTATTTATCTTTAGAGTCCACATTTTGCAGTATAATGAAATTGTAAGTGTCGCTCTGTTAATTTTGGCTCTTGCCAAAATAGGATATTTACGGTTGATCCAAATGGCGAGATCATTAGCAAGCAATGTTTTTGACACGTTTAAATGTAGTTCATTGTAACATTTCCAGCCCGAGCATGACCGTTTAGGACAGAAGGAATGTGGCCGGTGACTCTGAGAACAAAGGTACATGAATGTTTGCCAAGGTCAATATCCGTCCCGACACTACGCCAATGTCACTCGCCATCTTAATACTAAGTCAACAAAGTAAAACGTGGTTGGGGGAAAAAAGGTGTCTAGACAGGTAAGAGGCTAGGTGATGACCACTGGCGTTCCGAAGTGGGTAGTGTGGGATGAGTGGCAGGAGTTAGAGTGATGCTTTCCAATGGCAGCTGAATGACTGGGTCAAGGCATACCACAGACTAGCCATTGGACAGCTCCGATACTGCTTGAGATGTTATAATACTAGACACAGTTTAACTCAAGCAGAATGGCTATGGAGAGATAGACAGAGAGAGAGCGAGAGGTGGAGAAAGAGAGCCATAATTTAGCTAGGAGTCTGTTTAGCTGACCGACTCAAAAGAAGAGTGATTGATAGTCTCTTGTTACGAATGTGTGAAAACAGGGTTGCTGAACCAGCATACGCCTTCGAGTCTTCGCCAGTCGCTCTATAACGTGTCTGTTGGGCTCCCTGTGTCTAGGAGATATCTAGATGTATGTGTGGTGTGTGTAGACACCGAGGAAACGATGTACATGTGGTGTGTGTAGACACCAAGGGAACGATACATGTTCCAGATCTTGGGTATGTGTAGATCGATTTAGTGTCTGATCATATGTGAGTATAAGTCTAATATATTGAATTGTATTATGTCCAGATCGCCCGCCTGAGGTGATCCGAGTGTCACATAATATGAACGTAAGGACGAGTTTTTGAGAGTGGGTTGAGAGTACAGATAAGAGGAGGGGAGTGTGGGGCTAGAACTTTGTTGGATTAGTTAAAAGCAACATCAATATATTATGCTTATAAGCTCCGAATATCTTTTTAGATAAGATGTATTCTTATGTAGTTGAAATTGCATTGCATTCAATTTAATAGTTGTTGTAAAAGGGTTGATAAAATAAATATGACACCTGCTGTGTGCTATGTTAGTTTTTTGTCTGGTCGTGAATGATGTTTATGAATGTAGTAACATTCTAGATATAATAACTCCATTGGAAACTCTGCTACACCATTTTTATAGACATGATGTAGCTTAGATGAGAGCCATGTGGCAGTCCGTATGCTAATGTTCGTTTTCTTGATGTTGCCTCTGGAAATGTACTGTTTATGGTCATGTTGATCAATACGTTCTTTATACATTTGATCATCTTTCCTTCTATTTACATTTTCCACATGTTCATCAAAAGGTCCTTCCTCTAGACTCTGTCATATGCTTGTTGTACATCAATAAACACTGCTAATTGGCTTTTTCCATCTGGGAATCCAGCCATCACATGTTGTTTAAACTTAAAGAGGAGATCATCCGTGCGGTGTCTTAGTATGAGCGCTGCCGGTTTTTTATCAAGGAGGTTTTTTGCTTTCATGCCACCAATAAAGGTTGTTGTTTAACAATATTTAAACCACTTTACCTAAACATGAGGTGATTGAGACAGGTATATAGCATCCATGTGTTCCTGGTTGTTTCCCTTTCGTCAGTCTGGGTTTGATAGTTGCTGATAGCCATATTGATGGCAGCTGTCCTTCGTCCCATATTCCGTTGATAAACCAGAAATGTACCTTTTTTCGCCTTTGGTCATAATTTACTTTTCATTTAATTGTTAACTTTATCTGGTCCGTGTGCTTCATTTTTTGCCAGTTTCCCCATCGTCCTGCTCATGTCTTGTGAAGTGAAGTGATTTTTAAAGGCAACTATATTGGTTGTGTTCTTTAAAAGTGCTTTATCCAGGATTTACCTGGTTTGGCTTTATTTACTCTATCGTAAAATGTGTTAAAGATCTCAGCGTTCTTGGTGTTTGATACCTTTGGTTTTTGACTTTCTGTTGTTCGCTTCAAGGTTGCTCAATGATCTCCATGCCTTGTTCCCTTCTCTTTTCAGATCTAGTTTGCTACAATTTTTTCTCCAAGTCTCTCGCTTACTTTGTTTAGTGATATATCTTCCTATTGCTGTCCATCTATTTTACTCTTTATTTAGGGTATTTATAGATTTTTCCCACCCTCTTTATGTCCCCTCTCCTCTCTTTGACGGCTGCCTCCAGCTTTGGGTTCCAGTACGGTTTATAGTTCCCGTAAGTGCCTTTTGGGATGGATTTCCTTCCAGCTGATGAGTTGGTGGCCCAAACATGTTTGAAAGTTGTATTGATGTCATCATTCTTTATTAATTGGCTAAACCCAGAATCAGTTTCCCGCCATAACGGCCACAGATATACTTTCTGAATTTCCATGATGGTGTTCTCTGAACCATCTTATCCCTCTGCAGTGTTTCAATAATTATTAGGATATGACGATGATTGCTTCCAACATCATCCAACACTTTAGTGGTAGTGTTACCTACCAAGTCAGCCGTTAATGACAAATCAGGCCGGCTGGTTGTACCGTGTACTTTGTGCAAAATAATTGGCAGGGTTTCCAGACTCTGGAGAAGTGTAAGATTAGTACCATTACACAGCTCTTCAATCTCCAGGTCTCTATTATTGGACTTGCTGTATCCAAAAATTGGCATATAGACATTGAAATCAACCATCACCACTGTTTTCTTTGATGAACGTTTAATTCAGGTAGACACTTTGTGGACGTTGGAAGACGGTAAAAGCTATGTAGTATATATTTTGTGTTATCTTTGCTACATAACTGTATTGTTTGATTGTCAATATGATCGACACGATTGTTGGTTACACTAGCTTGTGTGTCATTCCTGACCAGGGTCATAATTTCCAGGCACGTGTTGCATTCGCACTTATCCCCCTTGTATAGTCCGTGATGTTAAATTGTCTTTGTGGAAGTACTGTCTCCTGGAGCAGAGCTATGTTGATTTGGTGGTCGTGTAGTGTTTTGTTTAGCTCAGTTGCCTTGTTTATTACATCCTGCAATGTTAAGCTGTAGTTTGTAAAGGTTCCCCCTTGCTAACTTCCTATTATCTTTATTTTATTATTTTATTAATTTGTTTACTTTATATTTAAATAATTATCTATGTTGCCGGGGCCTTGGTAACCGATGCGACACACGAGCTCGTTTGAAGAAAGTTTTCTTAGCATTAGAGAATTGTGTGTTTTGCCCATAGAACACACTGAAGGAGTCTTTTTCCATGTTTGAGAGAAATATTTGGCGTTACCGTTTCCTTCCTTGGTCGTTAGGATGTTCTCTGTGTCGATAGGGTGGGAAGGGGCTGAGGCGGGGTGTCAGATGCGGTTCAGAGTGCATTATCTGCTAGACATGAGTGCTATCATTGCAAATAACACTTCCTTATTCTGTATTTAGGCATATAGACCCCCCCCCCCCCAAATCAGCTCCTATATTCCAATGAGATACAATGGCTCTGCCCAACATTTCCACGTTTAAAGTCAGAGCGTAGTCCGATGGTAGTGCAATGTTAGATATGATCCAAGGAAACCAAATGTTAGATACAATCTAGGAAACCAAATGTTAGATATGATCTAGGAAACTAAATGTTGGATATGATCTAAAGAAACCAAATGTAAGAAATGATCTAAAGAAACAAAATGTTAGATGTGATCTAAAGAAACCAAATGTTAGATATGATGTAGGACACTAAATATTAGATATGATCTAATGAAACCAAATGTTAGATACAATCTAGGAAACCAAATGTTATATATGATCTGGGACACTAAATGTTAGATATGATCTAAAGAAACCAAATGTTAGATATGATCTACTAAAACATAATGTTAGATATGATCTGAAGAAACCAAATATTAGTTGTGAGTCAGACAACAAATCGTTAGTTATTAGTGATTCATCAAAATGTTACATTTGAATAACCCAACCATTTTATTGTATCAATATCAAGGAGAGGGGGGGGGGGGGGTCAGTAACATATTAGTTTTCTCCAAAATGAAGACCATGGCCACCGATCTGCAAAAGTTAAATAGTCGGAACATTAGCTTTTTTAAAAGTTTTTATTTACACAGATGGACAGACTTCTCCTTGTGTGGATAATTCTAACAGGCACATACTGCAACGAGCGTGGCACGTGGCATACATCAACAGAGCAGAATCTCACTCCATAAAGGCACATGCCATCAGCAGAAAAGAATCTTGATTTATAAAGACACGTGACATGAGCAGAACATAATATTGCTTCTTAAAGACACGTGACATCAAAAGAATAACATCTAGCTCAATAACGGAACGTGCCATCAAAAGAACATACTCTCGCTCCATGAAGACACGTGCCATAAACATAACATAATCTCGCTCCATAAAGACACGTGTCATCAACAGAACATAATATCGCTTCATAAAAACATCTAACATCAACAGAACATAATCTCGCTCCATAAAGACACGTGACATCAACAGAACACAAACCCGTTCCATAAAGACACGTGACATAAACATAACATAATATCGCTCCATAAAGACACGTGGCATCAACAGAACACAAACCCGTTCCATAAAGACACGTGACATCAACAGAACATAATATCGCTCCATTAAGACACGTGACATCAACAGAACATAATCTCGCTCCATAAAGACACGTGTCATCAACATAACATAATCTCGCTCCATATAGGCACATGCAATCAAAAGAACATAATTTCGCTCCATAAAGAAGCCTGCCATTAACAGTACATAATATTGCTCCATAAAGACACGTGACATCAACACAACATAATCTCGCTCCATAAAGACACGTGTCATCAACAGAACATAATATCGCTCCATAAAAACATCTAACATCAACAGAACATAATCTCGCTCCATAAAGACACGTGACATAAACATAACATAATATCGCTCCATCAAGACACGTGACATCAACAGAACACAAACCCGTTCCATAAAGACACGTGACATCAACATAACATAATATCGCTCCATAAAGACACGTGGCATCAACAGAACACAAACCCGTTCCATAAAGACACGTGTCATCAACATAACATAATATCGCTCCATTAAGGCACATGCAATCAAAAGAACATAATTTCGCTCCATAAAGACGCCTGCCATCAACAGAACATAATATTGCTCCATAAAGACACGTGACATCAACAGAACATAATATCGCTCCATTAAGACACGTGACATCAACAGAACATAATCTCGCTCCATAAAGACACGTGTCATCAACATAACATAATCTCGCTCCATTGAGGCACATGCAATAAAAAGAACATAATTTCGCTCCATAAAGACGCCTGCCATCAACAGAACATAATATTGCTCCATAAAGACACGTGACATCAACATAACATAATCTCGCTCCATAAAGACACGTGACATCAACAGAACATAATATCGCTCCATAAAGACACGTGACATCAACAGAACATAATTTCGCTCCATAAAGACACGTGACATCAACAGAACATAATCTCGTTCCATAAAGACACGTGCCATTAACAGTACATAATATCGCTCCATAAAGACACGTGACATCAACAGAACATAATATCGCTCCATAAAGACACGTGCCATCAACAGAACATTACCTCGCTCCATAAAGACACGTGACATTAACAGTACATAATTTCGCTCCTTAAAGACACCCGCCATCAACAGCATAATCTCGCTCCATAAATACACGTGACATTAACAGTACATAATATCGCTCCATAAAGACACATGACATCAACAGGAGGTAAGACAACAGGAGGCCAGAAAAAACGATCTGAGACAACGCCAGGTCAGACAACAGGAGGTCAGATACAGGATACCAGACAACAGGATGTCAGACAACAGGATGTCAGATAACAGGATACCAGACAATTGAGGGTCAGACAACAGGAGGTCAGACAACAGGAGGTCAGGTAACAGTATTCCAGACAACAGGAGCTCAGACAACAAGAGGTCAGACAATAGGAGGTGATACAACATGAGGTCAGACAACAGGAAGTCAGATAACAGAAGTTCATACATCAGGAGGTCAGAGAGCAGGGCTCCAAATAACAGAAGGATAGAGAACATGAAGTCAGATAACAGAAGTTCAGACATCAGGAGGTCTGAGAACAGGACGCCAGACAAAAGAAGGTCAGAGAACAGGAAGTCAGATAATAGGTCTGAGCAGAAGGGGTCAGATAAGAGATCACATGACTAGTGAATAGGCACACCAAAGCAGAAGAGCCAGGTCATCTAGTTTCACAACTGACAGAACTAGAACACGCACTCCCAGATTCAAACTCAAGCAGTTGCAGGTAAAGAAGGTGTCTCCAATGAGGAGCGCTAAAGAACTTCGGTCAACATATGACACATCATCACGCCAGATCTTCGTCACTGGATTATGGAAGTTTAATGCGAATTAACATTGGGGAGTCTTTATTTTATTTTGGTGCAACACTAATTTAAAATAGTGCTCTCCACAACGAGGACTTGATGTCTCTGCGAACAGTGTTAATATCATATCGTCTGGCTGACTAATATTGACTGCCTCACTGACCCTTGACGTTTACCTGAAAGGCCAATTTATGTATTATGTTTCCAGTGAAAAATACGAGTAAGCACATGAGAGGTTAAGGTTCGATTTGAAAGTCAATGGGGCTTTGCGTACTTACATGTGTGGCAAAACAATCAAAGGAATGCACTGTCCCAATATGTGTAAATGACTGTGCTACAAACTGTCGCCCGTTCCAAAGAAGGAGAAGTGACCAGGCACAACAATGAGTCTAAGATAACCCATGTTGTAGCCACAATCACGTTCTCAAACACAAAGTGAATCGCGAAAGACCACAACATAAATGTCTCTACAACACACAGAGCCAGTCATAATCATCGGAAAACAGTGATACTAGTTGATGTACTGACCATCATAAAGGATCTCAAATCTCATTAGAACAATAAACTGAATGAAAAACAGAACTGTCTCACGTGCTAAGTAAAGGAGTAGCTCACTGGAAACCGTGTTCCTGCAACATCAGAGGGAACTTAGAGACCGATAGTAGAGCCAAATAGGAAGAGCAATTACGTGGACACGATATGGTCAACTACGTGGATGATGAGTGTCATTATGCTGGTTAATGCCCACATAATAATAGCTGTCCATCGTTGGCGATGAGGACCGCCGACATCATCCTTGTCACAGATTTCCCTGTTGGGTGTGGGTGCGCATGTGGCTGAACAGGCCAATGCGAGCACGAAAACATCTGCTACATATCGGGCACACGAGGTTTGTAGAAGGGGATGGTGTTCCCTCTGCTCTTAATTTCCGCGTCTCGCGTCTGCTCTGGACTTTCACAACACTGGCCACACTAGACTGAGGTACCACCTATTCAATAAATTGAAGATAGGTGGCACTGACGAATGTGTATACGGTACTTGGAAAATGAACGCTGAACATCTGCTGCAAAACTGCCCGACATACGAGGATTATAAAAAGCAGATGTGGCCATCACCAGCGGCAACACAAGACAAGCTCTATGACAGTGTCGACAGCCTCAGGATGACCGCTGCTTTTTTCGAAAAAAATAAAAGTTGACGTCTGACAGCGTACGAAAAAGAAGAAGAAGAAGTTATATGTGACTATATCAATTGTTAGTTATGAGTGACAGAACCAAGTGTTTGTTAAGAGTGACTCAAAAAAATGTTAGTTGTAAATGACGGAACCATGTGTTTATTATGAGTGACCAAACAATGCGTTAGTTATGTGCGGCAAAACTCATTATTAGTTATGAGTTTCAAAAGTTAATGTTAGTTATGAATAACACACCGAAATGTGAATTATGAGTGACGCAACCACACGATAAAAATGAGTGAGAAATCCACATGTGTGAGCGACACAACCAAATTTTAGTTATCAGTGACAGCGAATAGTAAGTTATGAGTAACGCAATCGAATGTTAGTTATGAGTGACACAACGAATAGTTAGTTATGAGTGACGCAACCAAATGTTAGTTATGAGTGACACCACGAAAAGTTAGTTATGAGTGACGCAACCAAATGTTAGTTATGAGTGACACAACCAAATGTTAGTTTTGAGTGACACAATCAAATGTTAGGTATGAGTGACACAACGAATAGTTAGTTATGAGTGACACAACCATATGTTATTTATGAATGACACATTCAACAGTGCACTTAATTACCAATGGTACACTTTTCTCCAGTGTAACTTGCTATACATTGGGCACATTTGCCTGTGGCAGGGTCACATGTCTTATTGAAGCAGTTTTGAGAACACTTGATGTAACATTGTGGTCCATAAGTATTACCAGGACATTCTGGGTTTTTTGTAGAAACACAAATTTAATGACTATATTTCAAGTATTGGTAAGTACACGTTTTGATGAAAACGGAACATGTCCTTTAACTGAATCTGGTGAGGTATTGTTATGTTTTTGTGTATTATAAGTACATGCAAATGTCGCTTGTGTTGTTGTTTGTCAAGATAGATGACCGCTCTGCCGACAGTTCCCAGCGTGTGTTGGCTCTTTAGCTCCGCCTAAACAAAGATGTCGGTCACCACGTGGTACCTAAGGCCCTTCCCTATTGAATGGTCAACAGTTAATGAATTATTGATGAGCCTACAACGTCTGACACTCTGACAAGTTCATACCATTAAACATACTTTCTCCAGGTGACTGTTTGTGTCAGCTAGCTATGTTAATCTGCCCCGTGCAGTTGAAGCCGATCAACATGCGATGTCCCCTACCTGTATGACAATTGTCCAACTCGAAGTAAACTCTTCCCGCTTTTCTCTTTATCTCTCTTTCTATTGATATATATCTATATATATGTACATTTCTTTCTATTTCTCTATATTTGTATCAATTTCTCTGTCTATCTCTGTCTATCTCTCTCTATCTATCTATCTCTCTCTCTCTCTCTCTCTCTCTCGCTCTCACTCTCTCTCGTATTGCTAATTCAAAACCGCCCCTGACAATGGACACGCAGTGTAATGATCTTATACTAATCTGACCTTTCCTTTGATGAGACACTGAGTTGCGATATCCAACTATTTTCTCAGCCAATTTTTGCTCTCCAGGAATAAGTCTACATCCCCAAACTGTTCTGCTCTACCGGGGTATGTTACCGCATCGACACCTGTACATGTCTTATGGCATCGACACTTGTACATGTTTATTTGGCAGCGGCAGCTTATTCATGTGTTTTGTAGCTGCACTTATTCATGTGTTTTGTAGCTGGACTTGTCCATGTGTTTTGTAGCTGCACTTGCCGATGTGTTTTGTAGATGCATTTGTCCATGTGTTAATCTAGCTGGTCCAGTCCATGTTATATAGTAGCCGCAGCTTGTCAATGTGTTACATTTGTCGATGCCATTTAATTGATGCACCTGTACATGCATTTTCGTAGCTTCACTTATCCATGTGCTAAAGTTGTATGTTAGCAGCCGCACGTGCCAATCTATTAAAGAAGCTCAAATTGTTCGTGACTTATAGTAGCGTCATTTGTCCATACTGTATAGTTCCTGCACTTGTCCATGGCATATAGTAGTTCCACTTGTCATGTATTTCAGTAATTCCACTTGTCATGTTCTTTAGTAGATACACTTGTCATGTTTTAAATTAGTTCCGCTAGTTAATGTGTCATATCCACTGTACTTGAGCAAAACATATGGTAGTTCCACTTGTCATAACTTTTTACAATAGATGAATCAAAAATTCACAGACTGCAAAGTGTTGACATCAAACGAGGTTCTAGCACAGTGGGGTGCAATGGGGGACAAAACAATAGTGTGTAGATCAAGCTAGTTACAAGTATCATCAGCATCTAGACTTTTCGCCTGTTTCTAAGAGAGACTAGACACATATGGGTATACTCGGAGTGTAGTGATTTCGATTCTTAGAAAATAAAAGATGTAATAGTTTCACCCGGCCATGCATTGTATTACATCCACTTGTCCGTAGCTAGTAATAGCTCAACATGTCCACAACTCGAAGTAGCTGAACGTGTCCACAACTCGAAGTAGCTGAACGTGTCCAAAACTCGAAGTAGCTGAACGTGTCCACAACTCGAAGTAGCTGAACGTGTCCACAACTCGAAGTTGCTGTACTTGTCCATGTCTTGTTGTAACTGCACTTGCTCATGTATCGTTGTAACTGCACTTGCTCATGTCTCGTTGTAACTACACTTGTCCAGGTCTCGTTGTAACTACACTTGTCCAGGTCGCATTGTAACTGCACTTGCTCATGTCTCGTTGTAACTACTCTTGTCCATGTCTCTTTGTAACTACACTTGTCCAGGTCTCGTTGTAACTGAAATTGCTCATGGCTCGTTGTAACTGCACATGCCGATGTCTCGTTGTAACTGCACGGGCTCATGTATCGTTGTAACTGCACTTGTCCAGGTCTCGTAGTTGATCCAATATTGCATTTTCGTTATGATAAAAATTGCATTACTTGAGCTACGATTACAATGGACCACTTGGTGAACAGATCATTTCCCATCCCACCTTGGCATCCACGGTCAGAAGCAGTTGATCTCAATGGGTTTGTGTATGTTTTCTTGATGCACCATATTGTGGCCTGTCAATCTCAATATATTTGTATTCCACTCACACCCATATTTTTCTTTGACACGCCGCCCACTAATTATCCATCAAGTTCCTTCCTGATCAGATGGTAGGAAAGCGGCGGCGACCAATACATGCAATAACAATCTCCGTCTACTGCATCTGGACAATAACCATCGTTTGTACGAAGCCCCATATATGACTCATGCCTTCCTTTTAGACTTTCACATTTTTTCCCCGTTGTGTTTAGTTGCCATCGTTTCTACCTTGCGTCTGGGGTCCATGTCATCACAGTTCTGTAGATGGTGTCGGGTTCTTTTTGGGACATGACAGATCCAATTCCAGCTTCGTGAAATTACTAGATTGTGAATGTCTTCTTGATCGCGCTGCATGTAAACAGTTCTCGGCCAGAAAATGTCATGATTATTTCGTTGACATTCGGTGTGGGAATAGGAAAACTGTGAGGCGTTTGTTTCGTTTTTCTCTTAGATTCTTCACTAAACAGGAGCTCACACAGCAGTCCACTATTGGGTTAGTTAATGTAACAAAGTAAATGGACTGCCTGTCTCTCATGTCCTTAAATGGTTATCATTGTTTCTATAACTTCTCTAATATTGACTAACGTGTTTTTCTTTCCTTCCACGAGATGTGATCCATCCTTCTACAATTCTACGTTTCAAATACCCATCATGAGTTGCATGTTTTCTTTTTTGTCCTTATGTATCAGCCTAACACTATTTCTTTCACGGAAACCAACTCAACAATTATTAACAATCGACACTTGACTTGACAGCAACACCATCATCATCAGGTGTCATGCTGGTTGCGTTGGCGATCAAGAACCACCATCCACTTCTATCACGTGTGTTGTTTACCAGCTCTGTCGTTTATTGTCGTCGGTGACATTCTCCCAGTCTGTCCAGCATCTTCCTTCCCGTCCTTCCTCTGACATGCTGTCCAGCATCTTCCTTCCCGTCCTTCCTCTGACATGCTGTCCAGCATCTTCCTTCCCGTCCTTCCTCTGACATGCTGTCCAGCATCTTCCTTCCCGTCCTTCCTCTGACATGCTGTCCAGCATCTTCCTTCCCGTCCTTCCTCTGACATGCTGTCCAGCATCTTCCTTTCCGTCCTTCCTCTGACATGCTGTCCAGCATCTTCCTTTCCGTCCTTCCTCTGACATGCTGTCCAGCATCTTCCTTCCCGTCCTTCCTCTGACATGCTGTCCACCATCTTCTCTTCCGGCCTCCATATGTCTATCAGACTGTCCAATATCGTCTTTTCCGGCCTTCCTCTCTCTCTCTATCAGACTGTCCAACATCTTCTCTCCCGCCCTTCCAATGTCAGAATGTCTAACATATTTTATCCCAACCTTCCTCTCTCTCTCTCTCTCTCTCTCTCTCTCTCTCTCTCTCTCCTTCTCTCAGTTTGTCCAAAATCTTTTCTCCCGACAGTCCTCTCTCTCTCTTTCAGTCTGTCCAACATCTTTTATCCCGACCTTCCTCTCCCTCTGTCAGACTGTCCAAGATCTTCTCCCCCAACCTTGATCTGTCTCTCAGGATGTACAAGATCTTCTCCCCCGGCCTTTCTCTCTCTCTAAGGTTGTCCATCTTTTCTCACGGCCTCCCTCTGACTCATGTTCACGTTGTCATGACGTGCTCCGAACCACTTCTGCACATAACATGTCTGAAAAAAATTACTGCCTTGTTCTGATCCCTGCAATAAATTGTCTTTGTGTTTGTGTCTCTTCTGGTGCTGTATCATTAGTCTCTTTGGCAGTTCATGGGATCCACAGCATTCTTTTGTAAAACCGTCAAATAAACATATAAAAACTGAAGAGACAAGGCTGTGTTCTGTCCCCTGACATGTTCTCTCTTTACATAGCGTCTATCTTGAGAGGCATACAGACAATGCCTGGAATGCAAATTAGCGGACATAACATTAACATTATGCGATATGCTGATGGTAGTGAATTGATAGTTAAGATTGAAACTGATTTGCCGGAAATGCTACAATTTTTAGTCTAGATCAGTGCAAATAATGGCTTCAATTTAAATAAATATATATCCGAGCTGATGTTTGTGACGAAGACACGTGTCTCTAAAATGGTGCGTCAATACGTTTACATACCGTGACACGTGTAACAGATCCAGCACGATCATGCGCGTTTAGGGCAGGGGTGATGTGGTCGGTGACTCTGAGAACAAAGGTATCGGAATGTGTGCCAAGGTCACTCTCGGTCAGGACAATACGGAAATGTCACTCACCGTCACGATACTAAGTTAACAAAGGAAAACTGGGGGTTGGGGTAAATAATGTGTTTGGTGCAGTTAGACGCTAGGTGTTGAGCACTCTGGTGTTCCGATTTGGGATGAGTGACATAAAGAGGCCAACAGAGCTTGATGCGACATTCTGAGTGACATGAATGCAGAATGAGTCGTTCCAATAACTACCAAATGGAGGTAGATCAATCCCCCATCCAGCCATCGCCCAGAGGTCCATTTGACAGCTGTGATATTGCTTGAGACTATGTAATACTAGGCAAATATTAACTCAAGCAGACTGGCCATGTAGAGAGAGACAGAAAGAGAGAGAGCGAGAGAGAAAGATATATATATATATAAATATATCGAGATAGAGATAGAGAATTTAGATTATGTTTTTCTGGCTGACTTAATTGAAGAGCGATTGATAAGATGTGTTAACGAATATTAGTGAAATAACATGAATGGCTCACCCAGCACACGCATTTGAGTCTTTGTCAGTCGCTCTGTAAGGTGTGTGTTGGGCGCCCTTGTCTAAAAGAGATATGGATGTATGTGTAGTGTGTGTAGACACCGAGGGAACGTTGTATGTTCCAGAGCGCGTGCATGCTTCTTCTTCTTCTTCGTGTTCCTCTTCTTCTCCTTCTTCTTCTTCTTCTTCTTCTTCTTCTTCTTCTTCGTACGCTGTCAAACGTCAACCTGTATTTTTTTCGAAAGAAAGCAGCGGTTATCCTGAGGCTATCGACACTGCCATAAAGCTTGTCTCGTCTTGCAACTGGTGATGGCCACATGTGCTTTCTCTGATATCCATATTTCAGGCAGTTTTGCAGCAGATGTCCAGCGGTAATTTGTCCTGTACCACAACTGCATTCGTCAGTGCCAACTATCGTCAGCTTATTAAATATGTGGTACATCATTCGGTTGTGGCCTATGCGGAGTCTGACGACCACGACATGCTCTCTTCTGTTCAACTGGTAATAGGCATCATTTGTTGTGTAGCCAGTATGTTATGTTTCCCATTTGGCCATGTATCTGGCTCTAATGAGCCTTTTTGACTCTTCGTAGGTCACACTAGAATCTGGTTGTGGTAGCCCTGCACCTTATTTTGCCAATCAGTCTGCCTCATCGTTGCCTTGGATGTTACAATGGTATAGAACCCACTGTGCCACTACTCTTTTTAGTGCAGTCTGATGGAATAGTTGACATACTACTGCTCTTAAATAATTAAGTTCAATATTTGTCTGGCTTTTAAGTGTTGTGACTACGGCCAGGGCATCTGTGAACATGACTAATTGGCTTTCATGTTTTTTGCCTGTTAGCATTGCTTCTGGAGCAGCCCTCAGTGCCTCTGCCTCCGCTCGGAAATTGCTTGAGTATTTTCCAGTTGCCACTGACAGTGTTATTTTTCTACCATTTTGTAGGCTCAGGAATACCCCTGCACCTCTATTCTGTTTTGTGTTTGTTACAGAACCGTCGGTGTATGTATGGGTCCAGTCCATGCTTTGATAGTTTTTCGTTATGTACCTCAGGGTTATGTCTCTTATTTCTTTTTCTGTCTGGCTGTTCCTGTTTCTAATACGTGGTAAATTTTCTGCCAACACCGGAAATATATGCTGCTTCTAGGTAGGTTTGCGTACAGTATGGATGGGCTTTGGTGTTGTTAAGGTGTTTAAAGGGTCTTCGTTCATCTTTGCTTTGGTTATTTTTTCAAAGTTTATCCGCTTAAGTGATCATTAGCAAATCTATTTAGTCTCTGGGGCATTGGATGGTCTGTCAGTCTTCTGAGTTTCTGTGCGTGCTTCTGGGCTCTGCAGTCTCTTCTGTCGGTCATGGATTGCAGATTTGTAATCTTTTTCAAGTTATACCATTGGCGCATACACTTTATGCCTCCTGTTATAACTCTGATGGCTTGGTTTTGAAGTTTGCTAATTGTATCAAAGTTCGCCTTTGCTACTGTGGTCCATTCCGCAATGCCATACTCGAGAACTGGTCTCATTCTTCCAGTGTACAATTTTTTTTAGTATGCCTTCGTCTGCTACCCAGCTTATGCCAGCAAGTTTCCTCACGATTGCCATTCTTTTTCTGGCTCTCATTCGGTTTCTCTCGATCTTACTTTTCCATGTCATGCGCCGATCAAATGTGGAAAGGCCAAGTCTGTGGTATAGGTGGTATGCCATGTTCTAGAATAGAAGCTAGGGCTGTCCTCTGGCCTATTGATAAGCAAGAGATTTGTGTCTATATCCCAGTCTTCCACTTCATCACCTCTGTTGTCTGTGTCAAAATATCCCCATCTCTCCGAGTGGCTGTTGAAGTCTCCAACTACTAGGCAACTGGATTCCTTGATTCCCATACTCGAGAGCGACAGGTCTTTGTTTGGTGGTCCGTACAGGTTGAAGATGCGGATCTTCGTTTATTGTGTCATTATGTCGACTCCTACAATTTCTGCTTGTCCGGTGTGATTTACAGCTACCGCGCTACTCGGTATGCAGTTGCGTGTCAGTATCAGAATTGCCTCCTTGTGTGACCTTCTCTATCGAAACGGAAGATCTGGTATCCTCTGCTTGATAATTTATGGTTGTTGTTGAGGTGCGTTTCTTGGATACATGCCACGTCAATCTTATCTTCATGCAGGTGATGTGTTATGGAAAGCTTTTTGTTAATTACTCCCTCCGCTGTAGTATTCTGAAGGTCTTGTGTTTTTGGTCAATAGTTTTTGCCCCATCACCTTGTGCCTTGACCCCGCAGCACATGGGTGGGTGACCACCAGTAGCATTGGGTAGGCCCCTTAGAGGCATGAGGCCCGGCAATCTCGCTTCCTGGCGGGACTCCACAGGATGAGCGCCACATTTGTCTATGTTTGGTTGTGACGTCATCATACAGCGATATACGTTGCACTGTCTCGTTAATTCTGTGGCCCAGAGCATTCGATTTCAACAGGCGTTTCTGTAGGGATGCCCTCCTTAGCATCTGGAAGGCAGCAGTTGTTTGTGGTGAGAGATGTCTCTCTTAAGATAGTTGTCTTACAGGACTATCGAGTATTCACCACTCGTGTCTATATAATTTGGGGATGATATGATTCGATATGGACTGTGTAATTGTTTGTACTGTCCGGGAAGAGAGGAAGTCCAGTGTGTCTGTGTCCCAGGATCGTCACGTCCTGCCAGAAACGTAGCATATGCATATTAGTGGGGTATATCTTTGCTTATTTTATTTTCTCGGCATCTCTGCAGTGATGGTACGCCTAGCATTCCCCGCCACCTGGTAGGTTGCCACAATAGGACAGAGGCACAATGTCCGCATGCCTGCATCTCTTCTGCGTCCATTGGGATGACTGATAGCAGACAGAGGTAAAGAGCGAGGCGGGAGAGCATTTAACCAGGGGACAAGCCTGGTCATGGCACGGGCATGTTCGCCTGGTGTGCGTGCATATCTCATGATCAAGGGTTGAGTCTCAACAGTTCGCAGTGAGGTGCCTGATCTGTTCTTTACGAGAACCTAACCGAGAAATAAGTCTTCTACTAGTGGTTTCTCACCTCATCGCCGTATGGGGTTAATTTCGAGCAGCTCTCAACCCGCTTTGATCGGCGGATGGCATAGTCCTCTTTCTGCGACTTGACCGGGCCGGGCTGAGGTGCGAGCCCTAGGTCCCAACCATATCGTTGCCGCCCGTCGAAGTGGTGCTGAGATTCAGGGCGGGATTCCGGCTTAGAGGCGTTCGGCTGTAATCCCTCAGATGGTAGACTCGCACCATTAGCTTATCAGCCAGGCACGTGAACCAAATGTCTGAGATCCTCGATTCCTCTGGGATTGAGCAGGATTACCGTAGCAACGCCCTGCCATTTAGTAGCGCGTGTATACGAAGATCGATTGAGTGTGTGATCACATGTGAATATACGTTGAATAGATTTAATTGATACATTTCAGATCACCTGCCAGAGGGGATCTGAGTGTCACAGAATACAAACGTTAGGACGAGTTTTTGGAAGTGTGTTAATGATGCAGATAATGGGAGGGTTGTGGCGGCTAGAAATGGGTTGGATTAGTTAGGAGCAACAACAATAAGATATGAACACTGAGTATTTATTTGCATAAAATCAATGTTGGTGTATTGTCTGTATGGACATTACACTCACTTTATTAGTTGTTATAGGATTATGCCACAAGCTGCGTGCAATGCCATTTGCAGTGTGTAATCGTGAATGATGTGGATGAGTGTGGTAACATTCTAGAAAGAATAACCCCAGTGAAAACATGTAATCTGCTACACATCTTTATTTGGTGCCTGTTGACAGGATTTTCGCCGTTTAATATTAGAACTAATAATATAGTTGATTGTGCGTAGCTAGAAGTAAGGGAGTAGCTAGGGGTAGAATAGAGTGTTAGTTACCATAGTAAGCACGTCCAATCATCTGACTGGTAAGTGTTGATATTTTTTATCAATTGTTGCACTACTGACAGACTTTACATTGTGTACATACTTGACAGTCTTGCAAATTATTTTTTTTTTTAAATCAGACTGGTTTATTCCGACAACATGTCGAGACGCCATGATAAACAATGTTTTTATTGACTAGCTTTTGGACATTTATCAATTGGCTGTTTCAATATTCTTCGGAATAGTAACATTCTCCGGATAACAGCAAGTTTTGACAGAAGCAAGCTTTTCATGACAATAGCTACAGTCAAAATGATGAGCGATAGAGTGGACGACAAAAAAACAAACAACTCCAAAACCAGTTAAGAGAACTAACGAACAGTGTCATTCTGCTGGAAAGGCAGGAAAGAGACTGCCGACATAAGTTGCAACCGCTGTCACAGCAGTCAGAAAACAGAGTATCTAAGTTATCTAGGAACGAAAGAAGAACGAAAGAAATAACAGACGTAAACACGAGTCCGTCTGAAGTAAACATTACTGCTATAAAGGAACTCTGGAAATTGGACTTGATGACGTTAATCAAAAACATGGAGAAATTACTTCAGTTCAGAAAAGAAATTAGGTAGAGTCGTGCAACAGTTATACACATGGTAATGCCATAAGTAGGGCTATCATAAGAAACTCGGGTTAACGTATATATTTGCATACATTCGTTTTATGTACCGTTATCCTTGTGAAGCGGATATTTGGAATAAGTAGGGGATAATGTACGAATATTAGAATGACAAGAGGTTAAGAATTCCTTTGAAGTCGTTGTCTAAAGTACATACAAAACAATGAACGTATCGTTTCGGACAGGCAGTCTTAGGCTGGTCGGGGTGAAATCAAAGGGACATTTTTGACCAGCGGGATGGGCAGGAGACTCAGGGTCGTTCGATGCGCTATGTAATGTTATCGGGGACCAATGCTCACGTTACGGTCCAGGGCAGACCAGTTGCCTATGGTGTAAGAGCTTGTGGGTAAACAGCTATGATATAGTTAGATACCAACACTCGGTCGTAGTTCCTTTTGACAAAAACGCAAACAGTTAACGGAGCTATTTAAATTAGTCAATAAAAGACCGTGTCTCGGCGGGTTAGGGTTACCATCACTATGTCATGCGACAGCTGGACGATTCGCTTTTGACACATACATTGTAAGCAGTAGTATATATCAGATTAAATTTAAATATTAACATAGTTCAATATATGCTGAACAGGGTCATTGCTCGGTGCTAATATGTGTGATACTAACGGAGTGACAGGTCATGCGTTTGCATGCACATACTTTGACAATTGTTGATTGTATAATCGACACTGTATGTCTTGCATTTTTTTATAGTCGTTTATACATGATTAGAGCTACTAACATATGCAACAAAGTATGGTACTAACGGAGTGAGAGTTCATGTGTATGCGTGCAAATACTTTGACAATTTGTTCTGTTGTTTTTGTTCTGACAAGTTGTAAGCCTTGCATTTTTGGGATTTTTGTTCTGGTTGTTAAAAAATGATTACAAGTATTGATATATGTATACATGTGTACTGATCTGTGCAGAAGTGTAACAATCCAAACTGCAGGCCTCAGCAAGTAAATGTTTTCAAGGAGTTGCATAAAAAGGAATCTCATTCTGAGACAAAGAGTTGGCTGATTTGAAAGGAAGAGGCGGCAGAGTGGCTTGTTTGTGTGTGTTTTTAAAATATGCACTGGGAGTCTTTGTGGAGAGACTAATATTAACAGAAAGTTAAATAATTTGAGTGTGCAAATTGTTCAATGGCATATGTTTGGCAAATACGTTTGTGTAGGAAACAACGATTTTTGCCGTTTTTTTTAAGAGCGAGATACGTGTCAGCAGAGACACTGTGATAACTAAACTGAAGATAAAACTACGTAAGTTCGTGGCCTAAAATGATTTACTATGAATGGAGACGCCGGCCGTTGGGTCATAAGGCGTGTTAATGATACCGCCTAAGAGTAGGACTAAGACTAAGACTGAATGACTAAGATAATTTTCGTCGGGTCTAACAAGGAACGTGTGCTGGAATTTGTCACACGGAAGACAGGGCAGTCCTACACTCTTAATGAACGAGAGTTGCTACGGTAATCTTGCTTAACCCTAGCGGAATCGCAGGTTTCAGTCATTTGGTCATTGACTGACTAAAAAGCTCTCTATTGATTCGTTTGGTCTAATAGGGAACGGGTGCCGGAATTAAACCCTCGGAAGACAGGTCAGTTTTACCCTTATAATGACATGGCGTTGCTACGGTGAACCTACTCAATTCGAGAGGTATCGCTAGTCGCAGACATTTGGCCCACGTGCTAGGCTGATAAGTCAACGGGGCGATGCTACCATATGAGGGAATACAACCGAACGCCTCTAAGCCAGAATCCCGCTAAAGATCTCAGCACCACTGCGATTGGAGGCTACGATATGGTCGGGACCTGAAGATCGCGCCTCAACCCCACACAGTCGAGCCTCAGAAAGAGGTATCTGCCGTCCGCCGATCAAAGCGGGTTGGAAGCTGATCGATATTCACCCCATACGGCGATGAGGTGCGAAACCACTAGTAGAATCCTTAGTTCTCGGTCGTGATGTCGTAAGCAGTAGAGCAGCCACATAATGTGAAATGTTGAGACGCAACCCTGGATAATGAAATATGTCCACACACCAGGCGAAAAACATATCCGTGCCATTACTAGGCTTGTTCCCTGGTTAAATGCAATCCTGTCTCGCTCTTTACCTCTGTCTGCTATCAAGCATCCCAATGGACGCAGAAGATATGCAGGCCAGCGGACATTGCACCTCTGCCCTATTGTGACAACCTCCCAGGTGTCGGGGAATGCTAGGCGTACCATCACTACAGAGAATCCGATAAAATAAAGGGAGCAAAGAGATACCCCACTCACATGCACATGCTACGTTTCTGGCAGGACGTGACGATCCTGGTATTCAGACACACTGCAATGCCTCTCTTCCGGGAAAGTCCAAACCAGTACATAGTCCATATCATATAGCATATCTCATATATCATCCCTGAAGCCTATAGACAAGAGTTGTAAAGACTCGTTAGTCATGTAAGACAACTTTCATACGAGAAACAACTCTGATCACAAACAACTGCTGCCTTGCAGATAGACCGGGGACAGCCAAAGGCTAAGGAGGACACTCCTACAGAAACGCCTGTTGAAATCGGATGCACTGGGCCACAGGCTTAACATGTAACACAGTGCAAAGTATATCGCTGTATGATGACTCTACAACCTAATAGAAACAAAGTGTGGCGCTCATCCTGTGGAGTTGCGCCAGGCAGCTAGAGTGATGGGTCTCACGACTCGAAGGGGCCCAACCATTGCTACTGGTAGAAACCCACCCATGTGCTGTGGAGTCGAGGCACAATGTGATGGGGCAAAAACTATTGACCAAAAACAGAAGACCCTCATAATACTACAGTGGGATGCGGAGGGAGTAATTAACAAAACGCTTTCCCTCAACATCACTTGCATGAAGGTAAGATTGACGTGGCATGTATCCAAGAAACGCACCTCAACAACAACCATACATTCTCAATCAGAGGATACCAGACCTTCCGACTGGATAGAGAAGGCCACAAAGGAGAGGTTCTGATGCTGACCCGTAACTGCATACCGAGTAGCGCCGTAGCTGTCATTCCCACCGGACAAGCATAAATTATAGGAGTTGACTTAATGGCTCAAGAGACGAAGATCCGCATCTTTAACCTGTACCGACCACCAAATAAAGACCTGTCGCTCTCGAGTATGGAAATGAAAGACTCCAACTGCATAGTAGTTGGAGACTTCAACAGCAACTCGGAGAGATGAGGATACTCGGACACAGACAGCAGAGGTGACGAAGTGGAATATTGGGAGATAGATACACAACTATGTCTTATCAATAGGCTGGATGATACCCCTAGCTTTCCATTCTAGAACATTGCATACCACCTCTACTCCAGACTTAGTTTTTTCCACGGTGGATATTCACCACAAAATAGACCGCCTGGTGCTAAACTAATTGTCAGGTAGCGACCACAGGTCAAATAGGCTAGAAATTGATATGGAAGTAGGCCCACGGGAAACAAAACCGCTCCCACGTTAGGAATTACAAACGAGCCGACTGGGACAGATTTGCAACCCTTACAGATGGGCTGTGTGAAACAAACAATACACGGAATAACAATATGAAGTCCATTTTTGAAAGCCGAAGCAAAGAGAAAATGCAAGCTGCCACTGAAATAATTTCAAGAGGGCAAGGAAAAACTATAAGCCATATTGGAATTAGGAATTGCAGGTAGCGGAAGACGGAGTCTCAAATGCTAGGAACATGGAAGACCGAGAACAATCTATGGAGGCAAATATCGCCCTCAAAGCCACCACGGCGAAATACAAATACACTCTAAACCAAATAACATGAGAAAGTTGGAAAAACAAAACAGAAAGCCTCAATTTAGATAAAGATGGAAACAAACTATGGAAGTTAGTCAGAGCCATGAATGACGAAACTACATCAAACAAACAAATTACCATGAAGCAGGGCGAAAAACATGCTCACTTGAAAAAAAGTAGCAAACGCCTTTGTTGAACATTATGCCGGAGCAAACCACATCGATGTCCCTGCAGACAGGCATACATACTTTAGCGAAGAACAAAATGGGCACGACAACATCAATATGGCACCATAGGAGCACATGATGACAAAATTAACAATGAATGAAATGGAAGAGGCCATGAGAACTTTAAAGAAAAGGAAATCACCCGGAAAAGATGGGGTAACAAACGAAATACTGATGGGACTGGGCCAAACAGAAAGAAGGAATGTACTATCAGTCCTGAACCAAAGCTGGAAAAGGGATTGTACCTCAAGCATGGAAAGATGCAGTACTTATACCAGTACTACAGAAAGGAAAAGACAAACAAAGATCCAAATGGATACAGGACTATCAGTCAACTGAACTGTGAAGGCAAACTGAAGGACGTATGATAAATACCAGACTGATGTGGCATCTGGAAGAAAAACACATACTAATTCCACAGCAAGCAAACTTTAGGCAGCACAGATCCACCGAGGGATCAGATCACCCTCATAGCCCAGGAAATAGAGTGTGCCTACCAGGAGCAAAAACACACAGCAGCGGTTTGGGTGGACCTAGAAAAAGCATTTGACAAGGTATGGGAAGAGGGACTTAAAGTCAAGATACCAAGAAATGAAGTCTGTCGGAAAATCTACAAATGGATCAGACAAAACCTCAAAAACAGAACAGTTAGAGTTCAAATACAAGGGCAGATCAGCAAAAAGGTGACTCTTGAGCAGGGAGTACCCTGAGGGGGAGTACTATCACCCACACTCTTCCTGGTGTAAATAAATAACATAAAAGAGAATATTCCAAGAAGAGTCCACATCTCAATGTTTGCAGACGATCTGGCTATGTGGACCTCTGAAAAAAAAAATCACCATAGCAAGTAATCGGATGCAGCAGGCCCTAACATCGCTGGAAGAGTGGGCGAACTCATAACTGGTCAAAATTAATTAGGAAAAAACATGTACGATATTCTCGCTTTTAAAAAAAACTACAAAACACCAAAATAGGTCTTAATGGCAAATGCCTGCGGCAAAACGACAACCCAAACTACCTGGGAGTCACATTTGATCGGCGAAAGACATGGAAAAGTCAGATCGAGAGAAACCGAATGAGAGCCAGAGATAGAATGGCAATCATGAGGAAACTTACTGGCACAATCTGGGGAGCAGACGAAAGTATAATTAAGAAACTGTACACTGGAAGAGTGAGACCATTTCTCGAGAATGGCATTGCGGCATGGACAACATCAGCAAAGGTGAACCTCGATAACATTAGCAAACTTAAAAAACAAGCCATGAGAGTTATAACAGGAGGCATGAAGTCAACGCCAATTGTAGAACTTGAAAAGATTACAAAACTGCAATTCATGACCGACAGAAGAGACTGCAGAGCCCAGCAGCAAGTACAGAAACTCAGAAGACTGACTGACCATCCAATGCATCAGAGACTAACACAATTTTGGAAATTAGAAACTAAAGCGGAAAAACTTTTGCAGAAATAGCCAAAACAAAGATGAGCGAAGACCCCATCCCTACTGTACGAAAACCTACCTGGAGGAAGCATATATTCCAGAGGTGGTAGACAATATACCAGATATTGAAAACAAAAACAGCCAGACTGAAAAAGAAAGAAGAGATACATACCTGAGATACATAACGAAAAACTACTCAAGCATGGACTGGACCCATGCATACACCGACGGTTCTTTAACAATTACATCACACAACGGAGTGGAAGGGGTATTCCTGAGCCTACAAAATGGCCGAAAATTAACACTATCAGTGGCAACTGGAAAATACACAAGCAATGGCATAGCGGAGGCAGAGGCACTGAGGGCTGCAGTAAAATAAATGGTTACAGGTAAAAGGAATGACAGGAATGAAGGGCTTACAGATGCCCTGGACGTAGTCACAACACTGAACAGCTAGAACAATACTGAACAACGATTTAAGAACAGTACTCTGTCAACTATGCCAGCATTCCCCACTAAAAAGAGTAGTGCTACAGTGGCTTTCATCCCACTGTAACAGCCAATGCAACGAGGAGGCAGACAGACTGGCAAAAGAAGGTGCAAGACTACCCCAACCAGATACTAGTGTGACATACGAAGAGTCAAAAAGGCTTATTAGAGCTAGATACATGCTAAAATGGGAAATAGAACATACTGGCTACACCAAAAACGATGTCTATTTCCAGTTGAACAGAAGAGAGCAGGTCGTGGACTTCACACTACGCACTGGCCACAATAGACTGAGGTACAACCTATTCAAGAAATTGAAGATAGATGGCACTGACGAATGCTCGTGTGGTACCGGGAAAATGACCGCTGGACATTTGCTGCACAATTGCCCGACATACGAGGATCAGAGAAAACAGATGTGGCCATCACCAGTGCCAACACAAGACAAGCTCTATGGCAGTGTCGACAGCCTCAGGATGACCGTTATTTTTTTCGGAAAAATACAGGTTGATGTCTGACAGCGTACAACGAAGAAGAAGAAGTTTTGACAAGTTGTATGCTTTGCATTTTTTTCGGAGGTTGTTGTGGTTTAAAAAAAAATGATTACACGTTTTGATATGTGTTTCAAAGTGTACTGATCTGTGCAGAAGTGTAACAATCCAGACCGCAGACCTACTCAAGTAAATGTTTTCAACGAGTTGCAGAAAAAGGAATCTCATTCGGAGACAAAGAGTTGGCTGATTTGAAAGGGCGTCAGAGTGGCTTGTTTTTGTGCGTATTTTGTCACATGCACTGGGAGTCTTTGTGAAGAGACTAAGATTAACAGAAAGTTAAATAATTTGAGTGTGCACATTCTTCAATGGCATATGTTTGGCAAATACGTTTTTGTAGGAAAGAACGAATGTTGCCGTTTTTTTTAGAGGGGGATAGGTGTCAGCAGGGACTGTGATAACTAAACTGAAGATAAAACTACGTAAGTTTGTGGCCTAAAATGATTTACTTTTAATGGAGACGCCGGCCGTTGGGTCGTAAGGAGAGGCGTGTTAATCGCCTGAATTGTTCAGGTGTAACATTGAAGGGTCGATCCTTAAAGGAACCCACGGGATCCAGAGTGGGGTAGATTTATCTCAATGAGTAAGGAGAATTCATAAAAGTGTTTTTGTTTAGATGATGTAAAAGCCCTGCATGGACAAAAGTGGGTGTATGGGACGTACCGTAAACGATTTAAATGTGTTGCTTGTATTGATTATGTATGTATTACAACACATTTGTGTGTATCAAATGACATGTTATGCATGTACGATGTTAGGGGGGTTACATGTAAAAATTACCAGCCATATTTCTTTTTTCTTCCTTGTATCAGGTGTATATGCTTTACGAAAAATTGATGTGGGTATTACATAACATTGCTTTTGAATGCATGCACGATTTTAGTGGAGTTATAAACAGGAGTGGTGTTAAAATTATGGATAGCGGAGACGAAAATTGTCGTCATTTAGAAGATGAAAAAAGGGCCAACCATGTTTCGGTCTGTGGTTTAGGAAAGCAATGTATCAGTCCCAGCTCGGGAATTGGCGTTTAGGGCAGGGGTGATGTTGTCGGCGACAATGAGAACAAAGGTACCTGAATGTGTGCCAAAACCACTCTCTGTTTGGACACTACGCAAAGATCACTCACAGTTTCGATACTATGTCAACACATGAAAACGAGGGGGTTGTGGAAATAATGTGTTTGGTGCAGGTAGACGCTAGGTGTTTTCCACTCTGGTGTTCCGATTTGGGATGAGCGAAAGACAGCGACCAACAAAGCATGCTGCGACATTTTGAGTGACATAAATGATGAATGAGTCGTTCCAATAACTGCTAAATGGAAGTAGATCCATTCACAATCCAGCCATCCCCATGAGGTCCATTGGACAGCTGTGATACTTCTTGAGACTATATAATAATAGACAAAGAGTAACTCAAAAAGACTGGTCATGAAGAGAGAGATAGAGTGATAGAGAGAGAGAGAGATATATAGATAGAGAGAGAGAATTTACCTAAGAATGTTTAGCTCGCTGGCTTAATATAAGAGCGATTGATAGGCTATTTTTACGAATGTTAATGAAAGAACAGGATGGCCAACCAACATATGCATTTAAGTCTTTGCAAGTCGCTCTATATGTGTGTGTTGGGCGTAGTGTGTCTAAGAGAGAACTAAATGTATGTGTGGTGTGTTAGGTGACTTACGCATGTCCTACTTCCTTACACCGAATGTTCACGCTAGAAAGCGGATCTGTATTCCAACCGGGTCACTGCGTCGACCATCAAGTGATATGTACATTAGATCTACTCATGTACTGGAAGTGGATTACCTTCTATTTATATTTTCCACGCGGACTAACAGTCTGACTCGCAATCGTTAATATGGAAATTCACAATGAGATTACGTTTTTCTGATGTGTTATTGTTATCGAATTGTCATGTGATCAGCTAAGATCAACACGACAACTAGTAAATTATACCTGTACATAAAGGACCAGTATGTTGACCTGAGCAAGAATCACATCTGCCCTCTGCAATGTCACATGTCTGCTCACAATACGGTGAGCACTGAGATGTGCATGCGTCTCCGTATAAACCAGGCACGCAATCTAAAAAAGATAAATACAATATAAGTTATAGCAACAACACGGTTAAACATATATTTCTCTACAGACGCATTGTCTCGCTAATCGATCGTCTTATATCAACCAAGAAGAAAAGGACGGGGAGTAGGTGATAAGCGATACAGATTAATATGGGCACCATTGATATATATATATATATATATATATATAAATGTGTGTGGGTATGTGTGTGTGCATATATATTCGACGTGTATAGACGTATAATGATAGAGTGACATATGTATATATATATATATAGCAAATCGATAGTAAAATAATTATATTACTCTTTCTCTCTTTCTCTCATACTATACTTAAATATACTCATCATTGTGACCTTTTCTGCAGACTATGCGCGTGGAGATACGTCAGTTTTGTCCAGCTCTGTCTCCTGTATTTCAACATTTCCTGCTGTGCAAGTCAATGCCGACTCACGAATGCCAGTCACTGCCACAGATCGTACAACATTACTGACGAGGCTGACTTACCGTGATCCCCAATCTCTTCACTCGGTCTTTTGTTCTGTGCAGCCAGACGATCTCTGCGAGCGTAAGGAGCCGTTATCTCCCCTTCCAATAGACTGTCTCTAAACAGCTCGATACTGGGATATCGTTTACCAGCTTTGGGAATGAAAGTCGCAGGCGTGCGTGTCCCTCGTGCATGCGTCATTGAATCGAAGTGTGGGACAGACGATACATCTAGCTCCAATGGCCAGCTGTCCGTAGAGGATATCCTATGGCAGCCTTTCATCTTCCATGCGAAAAACATGTCCGAGCGATCAAATGCATCGTTGACTGTTACACGCTGTGAGTGTTTGCTCGCTGGAAATTACCAGTACGTTGCAATCACTCTTGCCACCCAATCAACAATATACGGTAGTCGGTCCTGCTTAGCGTAGGTGCACCAAGTTTTGGTTCAATACATGACATTGAAAAAAAACCAAGTTATGATAGACCCAAACCTTGGTCTAGAAAACATGATATTGTTCTACCAGTCATTTGAGTATGTGTACTATTGCATTGCATCTGCTTTGCTGCTCAGCTGACCATCCTGCATCGTCTTGTTCCAGTTACGTTCACTCCGGCGAATATTGGTGAAGAAGGATTGTTTTTGTTTTTTTTAAATACGAGAGAGATCGTTCTAAAAAAAATGTTTTTCTTTGAGCAAAGTAGTACACCTCACTGTTGTCATCAAAACAGCTTTGGTGTCTGATCAATGACGGAAATAATTAGAAGCATTAGAACAGACAACATCATTGAAACAGGCTCATGTGTCCTCTAATGTTTCTTTATATGACTGTGTGCTAGTCAGCTGGATGTCCCCAACCCTGGTCAAGTTGTCCACATAGGGCTCACTATGCAGTTTGGAGATGTTAAGTCTCTTTTTCGATCGTGATTACGTCACATGGGCTATATGTGGACGTTAAACATTTACATATTGAGTCTGTGATTTGTCCAGCACTCGGCACCACCCATAGCCCTTGTCACTCGCAGGTCTCGTCTGTCCCTCTTTATGGTGAGGACAATACGATGTCACTGCTTAGAGCGAGGATTCATCCACGATTTCTAGTTGCGAGTGGACAGTCGAAACATTGTGTCGGTGATGGAGAGATACTGGGTGGCATAGAGTAGCAGCCCATTGCTTTTGCCCTTGCTCGAGCGATGTATCCTAAGTTCACCATCCGAGGACTGATCGTTGGCCCTTACATTACAGTCACTAAAGATACAAATCATGTTAGACTGTAGAACTTACACCATGACTGAGTTTACATCCTCATATCAGGTATCATTGATATCCTCAAGGTAAGTCATTATTAGAGCACATGCATTGATAACTGTGACACTGATTATGTGTCCCAGTGAGAGTTGGCCATCCGTTAGATGATCAGTGATAGTCTGTTGTCAACGAAAAACCGCTACGATTAAATTAGACCTGAAAGCGAATCCGACACCAGTATTCCGTTTTTCTGTTCTTTCAGCCCACGTGCAGTAGGTAAGAGCCTCCATTATATATCAATCACACCTTGCATTTGACACGAATGTCTGGATATGTGACTTCGGGTTAAATAGATTTAAGTGAGGAAAGGTTTGCACTGTGGTTAGCCTCACTCTTTCTTCCTGAGAAGTCCTGACCTAATGTCAAGACGTCTGGAGATAACACATAATGGGTCATTTACCTCAGAGTTTACTTCCAAAGCCTCTCCCGTTTTGCAGGTAAGTTGTTCTCATATGTATAACTGTTCTCTCCTTTCTATATGTCCTCTGATAACTAGATGTTCTCTCATGTCCATTTACACTCTCATGTCTAGCTGTTATATCGTGTTTAGCTGCTCTATCCTGTCTAGCTGTTCTCTCCAACTTATTAGCTGTTCTCTTCTGTGTAGCTGTTGTCTTGTCTCCTCCTTCTTGTCTAGTTTTTTTCTCCTACTTATGCTTGGTTGTTCTCTCCTGTCTAGTTGTTCTCACCTGTCTAGTTGTTCTCTGATGGCTAATTGTTCTCTCATAGCGTGTTGTTCTCTCCTTTCTAGTTGATCTCTCCTGACTAGTTGTTCTCTCATGGCTAGTTGTTCTGTCCAGCATAGTTGTTTTCTCAGGCTAGTTCTTCTCTTCTGTCTAGTTCTTCTCTCCTGTCTGTTTGTTCTCTCTAACTTCTGATTGGCTGTTCTCTTATGTCTAGTAGTTCTCTCCTGTCTAGTTGTTCTATAATACCTATATCTGGCAGTTCTCTCCTGTCTAGTTGTTCCTTTCGATGTTATTGTTTTCTCCTACCTACGTCTAATATTTCTCTCATGGCTAGTAGTTCTCTCATAATTATCTTTGATTGTTCTCTTCAGTCTAGATGTTCTCTCATGTTTAGCTATTATCTCCAATTTAGTTATTCTCTCCTACCTATGTCTGGTTGTTCGATCCGGTCTAGTTGTTCTCTCCTGTCTATTTGTGATCTCCTACTTATGAGTGGTTGTTCTCTCATGTCTAGTTGTTCTCTAATATTTGTGACTAGTTGTTCTCTCCTGTCTCGTTGTTATCTCCTACTTATGGCTGGTGGTTCTCTCCTGTCTAGTTGTTCCCTCCTTCTTATAACTGGTTGATCTCTCCTCTCTAGTTGTTATCTCTTACTTATGTCTGGTTGTTCTCTCATGTCTAGCTATTCTCTCCTACCTATGTTTGGTTTTTCTCTCCTGTCTAGTTGCTCCATCCTGTCTAGTTCTTATCTCATACGTATGTGTGGTTGTTCTCTCATATCTAGTTGTTCTCTCCTACTTACGTTTGGTTGTTCTCGCTTTTATAGTTGTTCTTTCCTGTCTAGTTGTTCCCTACTGTCTAGTTGTTCTCTCCTATATATGCCTGGTTGTTCTCTCCTGTCTAATTGTTCTCTCGTACTTATGACTGGTTTTTCTCTCATGTCTAGTAGTTCTGTCATGTCTAGATCTTCTCTCCTACTTCTGTCTGGTTGTTCTCTCATGTATAGTTGTTATATCCTTTCGGTGAATGGTTTTTCTCTCATGTCTAGTTGCTCCCTCCTGTCTAGTAGTTCTCTCGTACTTATGTTTTGGTTTTTTCTCCTGTCTAGTTGTTCTCTCCTACTTATGTGTAGTTGCTCTCTCCTGTCTGGTTGTTCCCTCCTGTCTAGTTATTCTTTCATATTTATGTTTGGTTGTTTTCTCCTGTCTAGTTTTTCTCTCATACTTAAGTTTGGATGTTCTCTCTTGTGTAGTTGTTCTCTCCTACCTATGTCTGGTCGTTCTCTCCTGTCTAGTTATTCCCTTATGCCTAGTTGTTCACTCCTGTCCAGTTGTTTTCACCTGCCTATTTGTTTTTCTTTAATCCTGACTAGTTGGTCTTTTCTACATATGTCTAGTTTTTTTTTCTCTTGTCTAATTTGTATCTCATTTCTAGCTCCCTCCTATCTGATTGTTCTGTAATACCCCGATTTAATTGCTCTCCCCTCGCTAAATGCTCTCCCCTCGCTACATGCTCTGTCCTGTATATCGTTGTTCTCTTTGTTTCTGTACAGCTGTATTTTCATGTCTAGCTGTTCTCTGCTGTGTACTTATTCTCTCATCTCTAGTTGTTCTCCCATGTTTAGCTGGTTTATCCTAGTTATGTCTAGCTTCTCTCATGTCTAGCTGTTCTCTGCTGTGTACTTATTCTCTCATCTCTAGTTGTTCTCCCATGTTTAGCTGGTTTATCCTAGTTATGTCTAGCTTCTCTCATGTCTAGCTGTTCTCTGCTGTGTACTTATTCTCTCATCTCTAGTTGTTCTCCCATGTTTAGCTGGTTTATCCTAGTTATGTCTAGCTTCTCTCATCTCTAGTTGTTCTCCCATGTTTAGCTGGTTTATCCTAGTTATGTCTAGCTTCTCTCATGTCTAGTTGTTCTCCCATGTTTAGCTGGTTTATCCTAGTTATGTCTAGCTTCTCTCATGTCTAGCTGTTCTCTGCTGTGTACTTATTCTCTCATCTCTAGTTGTTCTCGCATGTTTAGCTGGTTTATCCTAGTTATGTCTAGCTTCTCTCATCTCTAGTTGTTCTCCCATGTTTAGCTGGTTTATCCTAGTTATGTCTAGCTTCTCTCATGTCTAGTTGTTCTCCAATGTTTAGCTGGTTTATCCTAGTTATGTCTAGCTTCTCTCATGTCTAGTTGTTCTCCCATGTTTAGCTGGTTTATCCTAGTTATGTCTAGCTTCTCTCATGTCTAGTTGTTCTCCCATGTTTAGCTGGTTTATCCTAGTTATGTCTAGCTTCTCTCATCTCTAGTTGTTCTCCCATGTTTAGCTGGTTTATCCTAGTTATGTCTAGCTTCTCTCATCTCTAGTTGTTCTCCCATGTTTAGCTGGTTTATCCTAGTTATGTCTAGCTTCTCTCATGTCTAGTTGTTCTCCCATGTTTAGCTGGTTTATCCTAGTCATGTCTAGCTTCTCTCATGTCTAGTTGTTCTCCCATGTTTAGCTGGTTTATCCTAGTTATGTCTAGCTTCTCTCATGTCTAGTTGTTTTCGTGTGTCTTGATGCTCTCTATCTTGTCTATATGTTCTCTTTTAGTTCGGCCATGTTATAAGTTGGCTGAGTGATGGATGAAGAGACGTTATCCAAGTGAAGTCACTGCCAAACTATGAATGAAAACAAGCGGGCGGCATGCCATGTCATGGTATTCATTTAATATTGTCAGCCATCTTACAATATTTGCGGCTTTAGATTCACTGAGTCACGATATGTTTTCTTACCTCAGGGTCTTACATTATCGAAGGGTTTGTAGCAGCCCTGTTGACTACATGTTGTTCATTCCCACATGTCAACCTTGGAGAATCACCCAGCACAGTAAGGCACACACGAGCAGAACGTAATACATACGCCCTGTCCTAGCCTCAGGTGACACGCGACAATATATGTCGAACCACAAGAACGTCTTCTAGAAACGGGATCTAGTTTTGTATATAAAAGTGCGTACAGTCACACTAAGACTACTTACAGTTCAAATAAGACTACGTACAGTGACATCAACACTATGTACAGTTCACATATGACCACGCAAAGTTACACTTCAGCTACGTACACCTACTCTAAGACTACCTACCTTAACACTACGGCTACGTACACCTACACTAAGACTACTTACATTCACACTAACGCTACGTACAGTTACACTACGACTATATGCTTTTACACTAAGAATACGTACATCCAAACTGACTACCTACTATCACACTTATACTACTTACTATCACACTAAGACTACATACTGTCACACTAAGACTACCTACTATCACACTAAGATACCTACTATCACACTAAGACTACCTACTATCACACTAAGACTACCTAATTTCACACGAAGACTACCTATCATCACACTAAGAAAACATAATATCACACTAAGACTATCTACTATCACACTGGCTACCTACTATAACACTAAGACTACCTACTATCACATCGATATTACCTCTGATCACACTAAGATTATATATTTCATACTAAGGCGACCTACTATCACAACACGGCTTCGTACTATCACTACCTTCTTTCACACTAAGACTATGTACTATCCGCTAAGACAACCTACTTTCCCCACACAGACTACCTACATTCCTACTAAGACTACTTACATCCACAATGAGGATATCTACTTTCGTATTAATACTACGTAATACCACACTAAGACGATCTACTTTCGTATTAAGACTACGTACATCCACACTAAGACTACGTGCATTCACACTAAGGCGATCCACTTTCGTACTAAGACTTCGTACATTCACACTACGACTCCGTACATTCACACTAAGAATACGTACATTCACACTAAGATTACGTACATTCACACTAAGTCTACGTACATTCACACTAAGACTACGTCCACTTACAGTCATTTTGTTGCTTTTATTGTTTATAGCATAAAGCTGAGGATCAAGCCTGCTCTTGGCAGCGCCATGTCATTCATGCATAGACACATGTTTTCTTCATTTGTTTCACTGCTCCATACAATTGCTGCAATATTTCCATCACGGCACTGATTGAGTAGATGTGGACCTGTCGCATCGTGCTGAGAGCAGTGTCTGCAGAATGGTAGGTGCGGGGAAATGATGCGGTTCAAGTGGCTATTGAATCTAGTATGATATGTTCGGAACTGAAAGATCGGACTTCGATTTCTTCTTTTTAGTGTATTTATGTCATCGCTACTGTTTGGTTGTGACATTTCGCTAAATACACTGCCGGCTGTCGTTACCGTCGCCCACCTGTTGATCCATATGTTTCGGGTATTATTTTTAATAATTTGTTTTACTGTGTGATTTATGTAGGGTCTATCTATTTGTTGTTTCGAGGCTCCTATTTTTGCTAATCTGTCGGCCATCTCGTTCCCTAGTAGTGCGCTATGCCCAGGATCCGTTGCAAGGTGACATTTATCCCCGTGGGCAGTTACGATGTTTTTGATCGCCCTCGCCACCAATAGTATCTCATTTTCTTTGTTTGGGTGTTGTCAAGGGCTACCAGAACCGATGTAGCGTCATTAAAAATAACAAAATCTATCCGCAACAATTCGCCAAAGTCAAGCTGTTCGTGCAGCATCACAACTGTTGTTTTTATAGCCTCGGCATCCCCTTCGTCATTTGGAAAGTTTTTTTCCCCGTGATTAACAAGACCGGAATGTGAGTCCATCCGGTTATTTCACATGGATGCCATCCATACCTTGGAAAATTAGTATATTTGAATGCTGATCCATCCGTATATACCAGGACTGCCGATTTGGGTAGCTAGAGGTTGTCTCTAACGCACATGTCTTCAGAATATTAAGTATAGTTTCTTTGGTGTCTGCCTTTTTCGTCAGGTGTTTTTTTTTAATTGGTGGCAATGATTTTCCCAAGGACGTGGTTCAGTATATATAATTTCAGTGTATCTCGCCTCTGGTAGATGGTCAATATGGCGTTCCTCTTCTGCTACATACAGTGGGGACAATTGTTACAGTCCTCTCTTTTCTTTCCAAGTGTAAATGTTTACCTATTTAAATGACCATTTTCTTGTCTCTTATATCTCTCTAACACTTCAGTCTGTTCTCCCTTTCTCCTGATATCTTGCTATTCTATGTTGGCTTCCATCTCACACGCCGCTGTAAGTGTTGATCGCCTCCTTCCACAAATGAGTCTGAGAACTTGAGTCTGCATTCGGTAAATAGATGATGTTATTTGTACTCACAGCGGTCTATATAGACAGTCTGTAGTCCATGACCGGCCGTACATTCCCAACGTGTAGTTGCTGAGGAGTTTGTTTATCAGCTCCCCTATTTGTACTAGCAAGTCTTTTGATTACGTTTAATCACGTGGTCACTATACGTCAGACATTGCAGATGCAACGGCCAGATTTCAACTCTCTGTCCAGTGTCACGCCGCGATAGACTGTGACATCATTTGTATTATATTTACAAATGATTCATATTCATGTTGATGTTAATGGATCTCTTTGCTTCTTTATGACTTCAGGAGAAGATGCTGCATATGGTTGTATGCGTATTTATCTTTAGTTTCCAAAGTTTGCAGTATACTACAATCGTTAGTTGCGCTGGGGACGGCGTGCGCTAGTGTTTAAGTGACACCATCACATCACCGGCCCTTTCCCTGTGGAAGCAAACCCTTAGATTATGCAGGTAGAAGCAAACATTACATAAAATGCATGCCGAAATCAGATGCACTGGGCAGACATGCGCAAAATAAAAACCGTAGTGCAACGTACTCCGCCTTGGGAAATTGAGAAACAAGGCGAACGCAAACAAATACAATGTCACTATCGCTCTGTTGATATTTGCTTTTGCCAAAATGATATTATTCTCGGTGGTACAAATTGCGTGATTATCAGCAAACAATGCCGTTGACACTTTTAGATGTCTAGTGATGTCATTTATATAGATGATGACAACGGTGTATCAGAGGATAGACCTGTTGGCAGTCCTTGTTCTAACGTTCTTGTGTTTGATGTTGCCCTTGCAAAGTAGGGTTATGTTTGTCAGGAAGGCATGTATCCATTTGAGCATCTTTCCTTTTATTCCCCATTGTCCTCATTGTCATCCAAAGGCCCTTCTTCCAGACCATGTCATATACCTGCTTTAGATCAATATATACGTATAGTATGCTTTATCCAACTTGAAATCCATCCATAACATGATGCGTATATCTAAAGAGAGGATCATCCGTGCGTTGTCTCCGCCTGAACTTATCCTGATTTTTATCAAGGATGTTTTTGCTTTCCAGTCACCAATATAGTCTGCTGTTTACAATTCTTTCAAATACTTTACCTAAACAGGAGGTGAGCAAATCAGGTCTATAGCTTACAGGTGTTCCTGGTTGCTCCCCTTTCTTAAGTATGTCTTTGATTGTTGCTGATAACTATAATGATAGCAACTGTCCGACGTCCCATTTTCTGTTAAAAAACCATAAACAGGACATCTTTCGCCTTTGGTGCTAATTTACGTATCATCTGATTTTTAGATTCATTTGGTCCTGGTGCTTTATTTTGTTCCAGTTTCCTCAACGTCATGCTCAGTGCTTGTGAAGTGAAGTGATTTTTAAAGGCAGCGATATTGATGATGTTGATGTTAACGGAGTCCTTTAAAAGTGCTTTATCTAGCAGTTGCCTCGATTGCGCTTTATTTACTTTGGCGTAAAATATGACAAAGATCTCTTGGTGTTTGATACTATTTGGTTCCAGATTCTCTGGAAGAGTGTGTTGGGTTCGACTTTCTCTTTTTCACTTCAATATTGGTCTTTAATCTCAACGCCTTGTTTCCTTCTATCTTTAGATCCAAGTTGCTACCATTGTTCTGCAAGTCACCCGTTTGCTTTGTTTAGTGACATATCTTAGTTACTATGCCCATCTCTTGTACTCTGTAGATTGACATTACGATTACATACAGTAACACTTAACCTACGTACAGTCGCTCTGAGCCTACGTACAGTCACACTAAACTTACGTAAAGTCGATCTGAGACTACGTACATTCACACGAAAGCTAAGTATCGTTGCTCTAACATTACGCACATTCACCCTTAGATTACGTACACTTTGCTACACTTAGCCTACGTACATGGACACTAAGACTACGTTCATTACACATCGACAGTGTATATCAACTCTAAAACTACCTGCATTCACACACATAGCTTTATAGTTCGACCTTGCGTCATTGAGATGATTTAGATTAAATATTCTGCAGCATTTCCAGCCATTAATGGAGTCAAGCATGACTGTAGACCGGTCGTAATGTTATTATCATTTTATTTGGACCCATACTTTTTGACGCAACACGCGGCTGAGACACTGGCTGTGACATGCTTCTCAATCTGAATCTCTCAAGTCTCTCACACAGGTGAGAGAAGTGCACATTTATTAAATCAAGCCTTTGCTGAAAACAGCGTAATTAACGTTTGCTTAGAATAGGGCATGCGAACAAACATGAATGAGTTTTTAACTCGAACGTCGAACAAATCTTTGCAAAAAAAAGTGGGATGGCAACGGAAAATACTGTATCGATTTATATCCTGAAAAGGCACAGTCCACAGCCTTCGACATAGATAAGGGTCGTGCTGTTTTGGAGGTGTCTCCATTAGTGTCACAACAACTTCACTGGTTAGGGGATTACATGACCTAACCTGAAGAAACCCTAAGAAAATGCAGGTAGAAGCAAATCTTACACAAACTGTATTCCGATGTAGGTTAACTTCTAGTTTGGGAAATGTATCACTTCAAATACTAACAGGTAGACATATGAATATATTTATTGAAATATAGAAAATACATACATAAATAGTGAGAATAGTTTAAGTAACCGGTTTCACCCGACAGATATGGCCTTTGGTAATGTATATGGTACAACATTTTTCTATTGATGGATTAAAATATAGATGTGCACAAATAGATAAAAAGATAAATATACATTACTATATATATATATATGTAAAACAGTTTAAGCCGGAGCATGAGCGTTAAGCGCATAGATGATGTGGTCGGCTAATCTGAAAATAAATGTACATGAATGTGTGCCAAGGTCACCCATCGTCTCGATACTAAGTGAACAGTGGAAACCGTGTTTGGGGGGAGAAATGCGATTACAGGTAAGAAGCTAGGTGCTGACGACTGGCGTTCCGATTTGGTTAGTGTGGAATGGGTGACAGACACGAAGCCATCCCACAGAGCCATCCCCCAGAGATCCATTGAACTGCTCCAATACTGCTTGAGACTATATCATACTAGACAAAGTTTAGCTCAATCAGACTGGCAATATAAATATAGAGATTGAGAGAGAGAGAGCGAGAGCGACAGAGAGAGAGAGATAAAGAGAGAGAGAGAGATAATTTAGCTAGGAGTCTCGTTAGCTCGTGACTTAATAGATGAGTGATTGAAATGCTTTCTTTTCGAATGTGTGAGAACAGGGTCGCTGAACCAGCAATCGTCTTTGAGTCTTGGCTAGTCGCTCTCTAAGGTGTGTGTTGGGCGCCCTGTGTCTAAGAAAGATCTAGATGTACGTGTGGTGTGTGTAGAAACTGAGGGACCAATGTATGTTCTGAAAAGTTCCGCGAGTGTACAGACCGAATAGGAAGGATATGGATGTGTGTGTGGTGTGTGTAGATACCGAGGGAACGATATATGTGTGTGTTTACGCAGATCGATTTAGTGTGATCATATGTGAGTGAGAATCCGTTGAATATATTGAATATATTACGTCCAGATCACCCGCTTGATGGAATATGAGTGTCACATAATACAAACATCAGAATGGGTTTTGGACAGTGTGTTAAAGGAAAAGAAAAAAAAAGGGGGGGGAGTGTGCGGCTAGAACTGGGTTGAACTAATTAAGAGCAACATTAATAGAGTATGGTTATAGACTTCGTGTATATATTGATATATGCATATTCTTGTATTTTTTGTAACTTCATTGCACCCATTTTAATAGTTGTTGTAAGATCAATGATATAATAAATTTCCCACCTGATGTGTGCTATGTTATTTGCTGTGTTTGGTCGTGAATGGCTTGTCTTGGCTTCTTTCGATCTCAATGTCTAGCTACCAAACCCTGAAAGGCCTTAAGTAGCAGAATGTAGTAAAGAAAACGGATTGCGGTGTGTCGTAGTTTACAGCTTAACTGCGATATTTGCACATGTCGGTCCAACACATCTGACTTAGCAATCATTTTCTGAGTACCGGATTAGCTTTCCCTCTTCGATCCCTTCTGCAGCCTGTTATCCAGGATCACCACTTGGAGGTGTAGAAGGGTCTTTGCAGCTCTAGTTTGCTGGCCCTGACGTTAGCAGTCAGCCATAAGTCACTGACAACTGCAGCTCATGCGCTGCTCAGCATCTTGATCGTGAATGATGTTTATGACTGTGCTAACAAAATGGAAAGTGTAATTCTGGACTCTGCTACACACACATATATATATATATATATATATATATATATATATATATATATATAGATAGATAGTTAGATAGTTAGATATATATATATATATATATATATATATGGATAGACAGATATATATACACACACCCGCACAGTAAAACAAATCCAATACCCACACGCATGCACATATACACACACACATACACACATATACACATACACATATACATACACGAACCTAAACACTGGCTCCCAGTAAACTCCTTTTTGCAAGTACACTCTCCGGTTATATGGTGGCACACGTCCTGGCAGTTAATAGAGCAGTTCATCAAACAGCCAATTCCATAAGTGGTATTCGGACATTCTATACGAAATACAGTTACTGTTTTTTTTTTGGTTATAGGGACTTGAAACAAAAAGTAATGATATATATGGTAAAAAAAAGTTTCATGAAACATGCGCTCACTCTGATGTGGAGAGGAATAAAACAGGGCTGTGTTTCAGAGATTATAAATACAGTATTTATGTAACTGCATATGACTTTACCAACTGCCATTGGCAGTGTTTAAATTGTTTGTTATCTACTCATGTTTATATAAGTGGCCGATAGCTAAGATCTCTTGTGAACCAGAGACTTAACATGCTAAAATGTGACAAGGCCAACAACATGCCAGACCCATGGCTTGTCCTAGCATCTAGTTATGGCTGAGCAGAACTGTTAGACGAATGCCCGTTAGTGTCTCGATGAAGTTCCCAACGCATCACTGTGTATGAGAAGAACTGTTAAAGGAATGCCCGTTAGTGTGTCGATGAAGTTCCTAACGTACCACTATAGATAAACCCCCATTGATGCAGGTCCACTTTGTTATGAGTGCGAATATTTTTCTGGTGTTTTTTTAAGTATTTACCATATCATGATTTTGCCATTTAACTAGCAATTGTTTTTTCTAGCAAGCTTCGAGAGCATTATACAATTGGAAGAACCAGAACAATATTATAAATATATGGTTGGTATCATTGGCACCGTGGCATGTCAGTCGTGTGGGGCAATGGAATTACCACTAGAGAGGGGACTTAGTCAGTTGTGAGACAACGGACTTTACACTTTCACTAAACTCGTTTGGATAATGCATCTTCACGTATCTTGTTTTCCCTGCCTGAAGACAAAGACGCAAAACCTGCCCCCAGCTGAGTCTGCCTTTGACAATTTCCCCCCAGTTGCATGCGTTTATTTCCAACGCTTTCTGGCCACGCATGCAAACATCTTTGTATCGGAGGAATGGTCTACCTTTGTTTCGCCTGCCTGTGGCCAGCTCTCCGTATAGGACATATTTTCGTATTTGTCAATCTTCCATTATGCAGACCTGGACAAATAATCGCAAGCAGCGCTGGAGGATGATCGTAACTACACTGGCAATCTTTGCATGGTCCAAAACCTCATTGTTTGTCACTCTGCCACTCTGTCACTCTATGAAATCTCAAGTATCCGCCTCAGGCAGTGTATATGAAAAGCGCTTAGCCATTTTTCATGTGAGCAAACAGAGTCCATGTTTCACTGGCCAAGAGCAGCGTACTAAACTCACATGATCTGTAGACAGCAATCTTTGAGGACATGATCAACACGCTGTTATTCTACACACTCTATGATAACCTGACAAGTACTGATTAGGCCATTCATAATTACTCGTGCAGCTCTGCATCTAGTGAAAGGTTGTCGGTGATGATAGATCCAGCTCTGCATCTAGTGAAAGGTTGTCGGTAATGATAGAACCATGCCATTTGCAGTGGTTTACTACCTCCATATATTTGTCATATAACACAATGTATAGAGGATCTGTACCCTGGACCATCACTTTCATCTTATGTACGCTGAAGGTGAGTTCAAACAGAACGCATGGTTTTGTAAACATTTTAATGAGGATCTATAATTCAGGTTCCGTATGGTCGACCAGGGCATCATCGTCTGCCAAGACCATATCCCGAATGCCAGTCTCCATTCTCTTACTTTTAGCTCACAGTCTGATTGGATGGAATAATCTCCCATCTGACCTAGTATGCAGGGAGACCCCTTCTGTGGAAGTTCTATAGGCGACCGACATAATAGGGAACTTGAGTTTTGACACAACCTTGTATTCATACAACGGTTGATTTTGATGTTGTAACTCGTTGATTTCTAAACGTTGAATTGAAGCTGTTAGAACTGTTTTCATTGACTTATAATTATATAACTATTTGGTAGAAGAGGTGTAAGAAAAATAAATATATGTCAAAGCTTTGATTCCTGTCAGTCGTTTTCTTCTAGAGATCTGCTTAATATTTCCTGATGTATCAATCCGCAGTCTTCCTGCCACTCGTTGTCTTCTAGAGATCTGCACGATGTTTTCTCCTCGACCTATTTTCATTGAATTGATTTTCTTATAAAATTATCCTGACTATCAAAATTCGGTCTCAATATTGAGCCAAAACCCAAAGCCTACTTGGCTGGCAGGATGGCAGCTCTCGCCTTCTAGTGTCAGCCCTTTGTTCTTACGTGGATGCCTTACCAACGAATATTTCGCGTTAGTTTGGCTCTCATTGTTTAATTTTTACATTTTAACCTTGTAAATTTTTTATGTGACCTAGATTGTAAGTAGGGGGAACTGGTTTTCTATAAGACAGGAATGGATTTGCAATTGCGTAAAGGTCCTGAAGCAATACCATGAGAGAATAAAACCTTCATATAACTTTCTCGATTATAAAACTACTGGGTGCCACGACTTTGTGTCACGTGCGTGGAAATGGTGTATTGCGAGTGTTGATCTGTCAGACAGGCATACCTGATTCGAACATCGAACGACCTTATAAACAAAGTGTCATTCCACACTGTCACGTCACACAATTTACAAACGGATGCTAATAATGTATTTTGTGAGAGAAAAACACTGGATTCTTCCTCTCCTTTATTGCGTTCGGTTTCGTCTGCTCGTTTTATGGCTGCCTCAATGAAGTGATACGTCAGTCGCATGTCCTCAATGGTTCCCCACGGTCTCGTCTGCTCGTTTTATGGCTGCCTCCATGAAGTGATACGTCAGTCGCATGTCCTCAATGGTTCCCCACGGTCTCGTCTGCTCGTTTTATAGCTGCCTCCATGAAGTGATACGTCAGTCGCAAGTCCTCAATGGTTCCCCACGGTTTCGTATGCTCGTTTAATGGCTGACTCCATGAAGTGATACGTCAGTCGCATGTCCTCAATGGTTCCCCACGGTCTCGTCTGCTCGTTGTATGGCTGCCTCCATGAAGTGATACGTCAGTCGCGGGTCCTCAATGGTTCCCCACGGTTTCGTATGCTCGTTGTATGCAATCAGATTGGCTGCCTCCATGAAGTGATACGTCAGTCGCATGTCCTCAAAGGTTCCCCACGGTCTCGTCTGCTCGTTTTATGGCTGCCTCCATGAAGTGATACGTCAGTCGCCGGTCCTCAATGGTTCCCCACAGTTTGTCTTGAATGTTTCTCTCTTCGTACCAGTTCTTCCCACGGGACTCTTGGTGCGGTGGACATGTTTGCAGGATGTGTTCTGGAGTCTGGGATCCTCTCTGACAAGTACATTTGGCAGTCTGTGATGCGTTCATTTTGTGCACGTGTGCATTTAGTGTGCAATGATCTGTTCTGAGGCGAAACATTGTCGTATACTGTTTAATGTTCAGTCTATTGATTGGGTCTTGTGGGTATTTACTGTTTCTTCTCTCTATTCACTGTTCTTTATATTTTTTGGGGGATGTTCGCCTTGACTTCTGGCAGTGACACTGAGTGGGTGAATTGTTCTTTTTGTCTTCCCTCCCTGGCTAGCCAGTCCGCCCATTCAATCTCAGGTATTCCACAGTGAGCAGGAATCCACTGGAGGGAGATTGTATTGTGGTATGCGATTTGTTTAGCTGGCATACCAGTTCCTTTTCCATTCTATTTCGTGGTTCTCTTTGTGTCGCCTGCAAAATATCCATGCAGTCGCACAAAAACACTATTTTGTTATCCAATAGTTTGACTGCTTCAATTATTGCCTGTTACTCTATTCTTAGATTTGTAGAATGCTCCCGAGCAGCAATTGCTTTTTCTATAACGGTTAAATCCTGTAGAAATATGACGAGTCCGATCCTCCTTTCCTCAAATGCTTCCTCTGATGATCCATCTGTGTAGACGTGCGTCCACATGGGTTGAAGATAGGCGTCTCCAATATGCTTTATGGTTTCTCTCAATGCATGGTCTGATTCTTCCACCTTTCTATCGATACCTGGTATTTTCGCTCCAACCGTTAAGTTGGGCTGTTGGTCTGTATTTTCATATACTTGTATCATTTCCCAAGTCGTTGGACATTTTGATATGATGTCACTGATCCTGACTGTATGAGTTTTTGATCGATGATTGAAGCTTGTTCTTTTTATGCGGATTTTTTTTTAATTCATTGACTTTTCCCTGCATTGGATGTTTATTCATTCGCTTGTATTTTTATTTCAGGCTTAGTAATTTTCTTTCTCTGCGCTTACCGAGGCTCTGGAGGCCGAATGCCGCTGCCAGTTCTCTAATTTGCGTGTTTCGTAGACATCCGGCAATAATTCTGAGTCCGGTATTATGTGCCTTGTCTAGTTTCTGTAGGTTGGTCTTTGCCGCTGTTGCATAGGCACCCATGCCATATTCCAGCGTTGGCCGTACGTATCAAGTGTAGAACTGTCTGACTGTGTTTGCATCTGCGCCCTAGTTTGTCCCTGCCATTTTTTTTCATCAGCCTTCGTCTATTTGTGGCCTTCTTTTAAGTATCCTCTACTGTAGGCAGCACGTAAACATGTTGTAATATCTCATTCCTAGGTATGTAGGGTTGTTTTCTCTAGGAAGTAGGTTATTTTCTAAATATAGGTTGACCTGCTCTGGCTTTGAAGAGAGCGAGAAGAGTGTTAAGAAGGTTATGCTTTTGTTTATTGTGACACCCCATGAGTCGGCCCATTTCTTCACTGCAATACTTGCTTCCTGCATTCTTGCTTTTGCGGTTCCAATGTTTTCTGTCTGGGTCCACATGGCCGGGTCATCTGCATAGAGTGCCTTGTGGATGTGTGATCTGAACTATTTTGGCAGATCATTTAATGAAGAGGATAAACAAGGTAGGGGATAGTGATTCTCCCTGGGGAACCCTGCATGTAGTTTGACCATGTTGCTCATGTGTTCTTCCAGCCTGACTCTCGCAAATCGTGAGTGTAGGTAATCTTTGACCCAGTCAAGCATTTTTCCCCTTATTCCGCAGCCCACTAATTTTAGCATTAGTTTTTTCTTCCTGACTGTGTCAAAAGCTTTAGTCAGGTCAAAGAAGGTGACCAATAGTTAGCATTTCCTCTGAAAGGCTTCTTCGATTTCCTGTGTCAGATAAGCGGTCTGGTCGTCCTTACTCCTGTATTTTCTATAGCCAGACTGGCACTCGTCCAGGATTTTGTTTTTCTCAAGGAAAGTTAGCGTCCTATTGATCACTAGCCTTTCCATTGTCTTTCCCAGACAGATAAGCTGGCTGATTGGACGGTAGCTTGTTTTGTTTTCTGTTGGTTGTCCCTCTTCTTGAGGATTGGGATTATTTCTCCCTCCTTCCATTTTTTTAGGAACAATCCTTGAGGATTTGGATTATATCTCCCTCCTTCCATTCTTTTAGGAACAATCCTTCAGGATTGAGATTATTTCTCCCTCATTCCATTCTTTTAGGAACAATCCTTGAGGATTGGGATTATTTGTGCCTCCTTCCATTCTTTAAGGAACAATCCTTGAGGATTGGGATTATTTCTCCCTCCTTCCATTCTTTTAGGAACAATCCCTCAGTGCACGATTGGTTTATCAGGTCCAGGAATCGCTGTCTGCCTATTGGTCCCAAGTGTGAAATCATTTCATTTGTTATTGCGTCGGGCACAGGTGCCTTTTTCATCTTAAGTTTTCCTATCGCCCAATTCAATTCTTGGATACTGAAAAGCGTGTGTATTGCATCCTCAATGTTTTGTTTCCTTTTCCTTCTCTATTTAAGTTCATTTTCCACCTCTTTTCCAACTCTTACCGTGGGCATGTTTATGTTTGTGTCTTCTTCAAAACCCGCGGGAAGGAGATTGGCTGCTTGTTTTCCGGTATATGTCTGGCCACTCTCTTCAAGTACCGTTTTTGCGTGGCTGATGGTGTTCTCCTCAAATAGGCTCACCACCAGACTCCAATGTTTTGTGGTGTCTTTCTCCATATTGAGGGATGCGGTTTTGTCGCGGCAAACATTTCTGACACACGCGAGTTTTTCCTCCTTGTATATAGCTTGCTGATTGTTGTGTTATGTGATGTTAACGTCTGATGGATATTGCTCCATAGTGGTTCGTACTTTGGTAGCCTTGTCTTGCAGTTCTTGTAGCTCTCTGGTCCAGAAATGTTTATAATTATGTCTTCTGCCTCGTGGTATTGATTTTTTTCCGCTGCCTCTGTGATGATGTTTGTAAGTGTTGTAGCGTTTCGTCTGACATTGATCTAAAGGATGATTTTAATTTGTGCTTTTAAAGGTTCCAGTCTGCTCTTTTATAATTCCATATGGCTGTCTTTTTTCTGTGTATGGGTAGTTCTAAATCTGCTATTGTGATGATGCCTGGTTTGTGATAACTACTAACAAGCTGTCTCATTACCTCTCTATTTGTAACTGGATTGACAATTTTAGCGATATATTGGCTCTGATATATCAGAATATAAATACAAATAGAGGTGATTAGTTTAATGGATTACCCATCAAAACTAAAAATTGTTGTTACAATTAAAAAGAAACACGTTAAATTATAATATGCATATAATAATCGATATGACCTGTCTGTTACTTCACAGCTAGCCTTACCTGCATTTCTAATTCAGGTATATACTTCCTCTTGTGCCTATGTGTCAGTAACACATTAATCATGCGCGTGTCAATATCCAATTGGATAATAATGTGATCGTGTCTATACAAATGGTTTGCACTGATTATGTAACAATATCAAACAATAAACATGTTATACTTACCTGTCATACAGTTAGGGCCTAGGTAGCCAGCTGTACATTGAACGCAATTTCCAGTGCGAAACATACAATTGCCGCCTCGACAGTTTACAGGACAGATAGAGGAACAGTAGCGGTCATACAGACCAGGCAGACATCCAGCTGCACACATGCCAGTTACCATATTGCATGATTCGAAAACGGTACAGCTGCACGTGTCATTACACCAAATCCCGTACGTGTTTTCTGGGCAGATAGTTTCTGATAGACAGACAGAACGATTGTTGGATTTGAGTATTTTTATCATGTCATCAAAAGATCACGTGGTGGCAGTCGGAGACATTGAGTGAGACATTTAGATGATAATGATAACTGTCCATGGTTGTCAACGACAACCCTGGACATCTTCCTTGTTGTATCTTTTCTGTTTGGTTTTGTTTATCCACTGGCAGTCATGTTACGGGGCGGTGTTTGCTGGACCTCGTGTAGGTTATCAGTCGGCACGGGATGTACTTGTTTATGGTTTATACTCAATACCTTTTGCTGCCTATTAAGATATGCTCTCTGCTCTTTCCATCAGGATAAGACGTTTTGTTTGCTCTGTCTGCATGTTATGATTCTCCCTTTCAGCAACGACCCCGTGTATTGCAGTTCTCAAGTCCGATATGTTTTCGTTGATGCTCTGCTAGTTGTTTTCTTATTTGTGCCAGCAACTCAAGAGTTTTCTTCATGCTGTCATAAAAACGCTTTTTTTTTGCAAGCCTTATCTAAGGTCAACGCCCATGAAACTCAACGGAGGTCGTTTTTCTGGCAAGCGCACAAGCTACACAGCTCATATCAGCTGTGCCGTCTCCACCGTTGGATGAATGCTTTGTGTGTCTGCACTATTTATGACCTCACTGTAAGTTACATGACTCGTGCAGAATGGGTGAGTGAATCAGGTTGATTGCGCAAAAAGTCAAAAGTTAATGCTAAAGTTAACTCATATTGTAGAGAGCCTTCTACCGAAGGCTTAACCGGTTGTCATTACTATGCTTGTCACCTCATCGTATACATTGACGGTTTCCAACAATGTACTTCACAATTACAACACCGTGTACAATAGTGGACTACACCATGTACAACAGTGGACAGCAACATGTTTAGGCTGCCCAATCGTAACACGAAATCGTAAATGGATCCACACTCTATGCATTGGCATCTTATAGATAATCATCCCCATACAGAGGAATACACGAGATGTACGAGTAACAAAAGCCGACGTCTGGTGCCGAGATGTCTAGTTCAGATCACATACTCATTGTGTCAAAGTTTGATATCCCCACGGAGCCCAGGCGACGTTATTAGAGTCGAAAACATGTGAAGAAACTTAACATCTAGAATCTGCAAAGTGGGCAACATGTGGCAGGCTTCTTCCACGCTCTGGAAATCCAGCTGACGGACACACAGTCATGCACGGGAACAGTAGAGGATAAATTGGCCTTTCTGAAGAATGCTGTCTACTCTGCCACTTATACGTATGGGGGGTCATGTCGCTCCCAGAAACAAAGACCGGTTTCATTTCAACGTTGATGCTATTCAGACTTTCTTTTCTGGATGAAAAACGTCGTTTAGAAAGACTTCACCAAGAAAATCCTTCCTGATCTTTGACAAATTCCGCCTTCACCATTATTTGCAAAATTATCTAGGACCAGCTCATGAAGATGCAGAATGCCTAGCTCAACAGCAAAGCAGATGCAATCCAGCTGTATGCAGACACATGCGAATCAAAGCGGTTTTACGATGCCCTGAGGACGGTCTATGGTTCAGGTCATATCATTCATTCCCTGTCCTTATTGATAATTGCACGGCACTAATCTAAGACAAAGTCGACACTCTGACGAGATGGTCAGAGCACTTTACTGCTGTCCTAAACTAGCCATCGTTATCAGTTAATTAACCTTAACTCGCAAGTCTCAATATACAGTCAATGGCAGGCTTTGTATGCCGCTAAATTCTGAAGTGGTGGAGACAAAAATCAAATTAATTTCCTGAGGCAAACCCCCAGGTGAGTGATATTCCTGAGGAGTTCGATATAGAAGAAGGCCGTGTGTTGTTACACAAACCAACATACCCTGTTCGTGAAACTTGGAATGAGGTCACCTGCCGCCAGAACTGAACGATTCCATAAATATCCACATGTACAAGCGCAAGGGCAATCGTAAATCATGTGATAACCTCAGAGGAGTCTCACTCCTGTCGATAGCTGAACAAAATCTAGCCTGGTCCTGTCCAAACAATTAACAATTCATTTCGAGCATAAGCTACTTTTAGATAGTCAATGTAGTTTCCAAGATTGTCGTAACGCGTTTGACATGATGTTGGCAGCTCGTCAAATCCAGAATAACAACAGCAATAGCATCATGATTGTCACACGAATGTTGTTGACCTGAAAAACAAGGCTTTTAACAGCGCCTGAACGGACATACATTTCATAGCGAAAGTCGGTTGTGCTAACAAAATCATAAATTGCTCGCCAGTTTTATGATGGCATGCGGACCACGAGCTGAATGATGGAACACTCTCTGCAGCATTCTCACCCATAAACTGAATGAAGTAGACCTGTGTGCTAGCCCGACATTGTCAGTATGGTATGTGCAGCCATATTTTCTGATGCACCACGCGGCTTTGACATTGACGCACATATCAAATACATGACGGATGGGCAGCTGTTCGCTCTGAAACTCATAAAAAACACAAAAAACACGGAACTAATGTTTCTTCCTGGGCCCGGGGAGCCCTACCACGATCCTACCCCAAACGTACTATAGAGGACCATCACCTGTGTAAGTAGTTGATCGCTTCACTTACCTTGGTAGCACCCTCCCCAGAGATGCAAATTTTAACTGTGACGTCCACATCATGATTTCCAAGGCTAGTACGGCATTTGGAAGAATTGGGGCAAGAGTATGCAACATATTATGGCTTCTCTGACGATCGTCATTGATTCGCTCTAGAGAGCTGACTTATCTCCATCATGGGTTGCCTCGAACCACATAACATTAATATTGTCCATACCTTTTCGTAACATCTCATACTGCCCCCCCCCTCCAGTTCTATTTGCTCCCCCCGCCCCAGTCTCATATTAGTTTCCCCCCCCCCCCCCGCCGAGATTATATCACCGTTTTTGCATTCCTTTGGATCACAATTTTTCGTTTCCATATTTGGCCGCAACTGACTTATCCTGCCCTTTCACCTTACCTCTTTGCTCTCACCTGGCCACCTTATCACACAGCTGTCCTTTATTTAGAGACAAGCTTTCGATACGATCAGTCGTGATGTAAGATTATATATCACATAGGTACACCATGTTTTCCTTTTATGTTTACATCCGTTATACAAGGGGCTTGTCATAAGCCTTTACCCTGACCGTGAAGAAGTAGGAAGAGACAATTTAAATTTAGCACAGTGCCTATACCTTCGCAATGTAGCCACCTCATGAATGTAAACATTTCCGCCATCTCTGCGTGACTTTAAAAAGAACATCAGAATAAAGTAAGCTATTTTTCTAACTAAACCAGTTATCACATGCCAGGATGACATTTTTGTCACTGTCACGATTTCCTTTCAGCTGTTTTTAAAGATTTTGAAAAAAAACCAAAAACATGGGTCATAATGGTCAACCCAAGTCGCATCTACTGTCACGAAGATCGGCGACATCTTTTTCGACCACGACATTTTAAGCAGCTAGCCACATCAATTAATCGTCGTTTGTTTCTGTTCACATGTCAGCAGACGCGAGACCCAGCGGGCACAGACTTTTCTCATGTTCATTCTGGTGTGCAAAGTTTTGCTGACCTAAACATCTCTGCAATTGTTATTGTTCTATCCTAGTCAAAGATTGTGTTCACTCTAGCAGCATTGTAATAGCTGCACTCCGGGGAGAGTCTTTCTGATCCACACAAGAGTTCACTACACAGACGCAATACAAACAGACGCACTACAGACACGCACTGCATATACACGTTCTGCAATTACACATTCATTACACACGCACTACTCCCACACAACACAGTCGCGATAAACACACACAGACTCACGCACACGCACACACACACACACACACACACACATTCACACACACAAACACACTACACGCAAGCACCGTACACACGCACATCATACACGCACTACTCACAAGCAATACACACACGCACTACACACACAGGTACTCGAAAAGCATTACATACCTAGTACACACTTCCACTGCACACGCGCACTATATACACACATATACATACACAAATATACACACATACACATACTACCCACACACACGAACTATACACACGCACAATACACACACACACACAGACACGTACTATACACAAACGCAACAAACACATAAATACACGCACTACACACACGCAATAAACACAAACACGTACCACATACATATGTTCTACACACACGCGCATTGCCTACGCATTACACACGCACTACATACGAACAACACATACGCTCTACACACGCACTATACACACATGCGCTACAAATACGCAATACGCATACGTAATACACTCATGTACTCCACACACACACACACACTAAACCGACACACGCACTTCGCGCACACGCAATGCATACATGTAACAGTTCCAGCGGATGCATGCAAGTTTAGGGCAGGGGTTATGTGGTTGCAGAGAACAAAGGTACCTGAATGCGTGCCAAGGTAATTCTCTGTCTGGTCACTAAGCCAAGGCCACTCACCGTCTCAACAAATGAAATCGGAGTTGGGTAAAACAATTACCGGCAGGAATTGACCACTAGCGTTCCGATTTAAATAGTAGGGAGGGGGGAGGGGGGTAAGTGACAGCCGTGAGGGCAGCGGAGCTTGCTGCGATATATGAGTGACAGGTGTTCAGAATAATTCGTTCCAATAACGAATGAAAAGAGCCATCCCCCTGAGATACATTGGTCATCTAGGATACTGCTTGAGAGTGTATAACACAAGACAAAAGTGAGCTCAAGCAGGCTAGGATTTAGAGGGGACGAGTGAATGTAGATAGGAGTCTGTTTAGCTCACCGACTTAGTAGAAGAACGATTTATAGACTGTGGTACGAACGTTGGAGATAAAACAATTGATTCGGGGCCAGCCGCTCAAATAGATGTTTGTGGGCATTTTGTATAGAGGTAAACTGAGTGTGTGCTGTACTCAGAAAACCTTGTGAACGAGGTATGTCCTGACGAGTTATGTGAGTGTATAGATTGACTAGGTGCGATCTAGTTGTGTGTGTGGTGTGTGTAGACACCGATGAAACAAGGTATGTTCACTACACACACGCACTACATTCACGCACTACACGCGTGTCCTACACACCACCAACTCTACACATCCACTACACATACAAATACACACACATACCCATTACACACACGTGTTACATACCACTGCACACACCCACTACACACGCACACACACACATCAAATGATGACACAGTACACACACCCACTACACACAACCACATCACAAAACCACTACAAACAAACCACTACACATACGCCCAGCATAAACGCACTAGAAACAGTATCTACACACATCCACTGCACACATTCATTGCAAAAACGCACTACAGACAAGCACTACAAACAAACACCACCCACACATAATATAAAACGCTCTACACACACACACACACACACACACACACACACACACGCACACACATTACAAACATACTACACACATGCTGCACACATACGTACTCCACCTTCACGTCACATATACGCACTTAACATAATCACACACATAAACACAGACTAAACACACGCAATACACACACGGACGAACTACACACGCACCCAACTTACAGATCGATACACACACGCACCATATACAGACTACATACACTCACTACACAAACGCACTACACACACAAATTACACGCACGCACTACACACACGCAATACATATACGCACTACACATACGCACTACACCGATTCACGCACTAAACACACGTAAAAGGCACACACGCACCACATATACACGCACCATACACTCATGAATTACACGTACTACCTACACACGCACCACACACACGGACTAAATGCACACACGTAGTAAACGGGACACGCACTATACACAAACACTTCACACACGCACTACACACGCACTACACACACACGAACCAGATATACCCTCTACACAAACGCACTATACAAACGCATTAATCATACATTAGTCCAAGCTGACACTCCCGTGACCAGACCGTCCCTTTTTAATCCATCATAACATCTCCCTAACAGTGTCCAATTATGTGACTGCGGTGAGGATATGTTTGCATTTGATCAATCTAAGTGGAGATAGTGTTGATGATGTTCTTTCAACATACGTTATGAAGATCACCCTCATTCTTCAATCGCGTAGACAATCTTTTCTCTTGCTGTGTCCGCTGAAATGGATGACTTTCGCGAAGAATTGGATTAAAGTAAAAAAAAAATGTGCATTTTGTCAACCTCACTCTCTGGTTCTAAGCTACATTTGGCCAGTGACAAGATATTTAGCGAGACCACTGGAGATAGCAAAGGATACACATGTTTCCGTAGGGCTTACTCCCGAAGCCTTGCCATATTCATGAAGTTCTTCAGTGTGAGCTAGGCTGTGAAATACAACACAGGTTTAAGCGTAGTGCTATTCATATAACCGATGTCCAGACCAGGGTAATCGGACGGAAGAAATCATAAAAAATAACGAATTAACCGATTCAACTGGAAAATAGCACGACGTTTCCGTGAACACAAGCTTAAGTCGTCGACTAGTGTGCATTCCAGGCATATCCGTTGTCTGATGGCATCCATAATGAGCTAAAACAGTAACGCAGTGTAGACCCCCAGCCAGTCACGGCACCATCTTTGTTGTCTAGCGGTGATATAGTATGAAGAGCCGCCTGATGGTTGGTGAAGACAAAAGTTTTGTAACACTGAGAAGTGAAACGAACAGGCCGTAGGGCGATATAAAACAGCAATCGTTAGGTAAAGAGTTACAAGGTCTTATTAAAATGTGTTGTGCGATTATGAATGAACGGAGCCACTAGCTAACTAATTCACTAATTAACTAACTCACTAACTAACCCACTCACTTTCTCACTAAGTAACTCATTGACTAAATCCCTCACCAACTAACTCACTCACTAACTAACTAACGCATCACTAACTCACTCACTAATTAACTCACTCACTCACTAACTAACTCACTCACTAACTAACTCACTCACTAATTTACTTGTGTCTCGGTAACGCAATGGTGTGAGTACTAAGTAGATTTACTTGTGTCTCGGTAACACAATGTTGTGAGTACTAAGTAGATTAACTGGTGTCTCGGTAACCCACTGGTGTGAGTACTAAGTAGATTTACTTGTGTCTCGGTAACACAATGTTGTGAGTACTAAGTAGATCTTATGGTGTCTCGGTAACACAATGTTGTGAGTACTAAGTATATTTACTTGTGTCTCGGTAACACGAGGCTGATCATGTTCAGATTACATCTTACACACTTCCCACACAATGTACTGTAACCGACAAGACCTACTCTGTATCATTCGCAAACACTTCCAGACACCACATATGTGGACACATAATGGTACTTACCGCCATATGTTTCTACCTCACATATTGCCAAATATCTATTGTCGAGAGGTTGCAAATTTGACGCTGTAATGGTCAATTTTGTAATCGGGGTGGTTAAATCACGTAGTGTTAAGTTGTATATGTATGCCGGTTCTATAGTATCTGTATAATCGTTTATCGTCCTGTTATCTTGCGAGTATGTCTTCAGATTGAACTTTTTGAGTCGTAATGCCGTATCTGAAATTCAGAAAAAAGAAATGGGCATGAAGTGAAAGCGTCATTTAATTACAAACCACAACATTCATAGCGTGAGTTTCTCATTGGCTATATCCGCAATCATGGATGACTTAAATTGGTAACTTGCCATCCAACGTTACCAAATTCATAAAAACGTTTAATATATCAACAAGCAGGGATGACTTAATTCGTTAACTTTCCATCCATCTATACCACACTCATAAAAACGTATACGTTCGCAGTATAACCACAGTGCGTATAGTCAGACACACCCTCGAGTCCAGCATTTATTGGATACACGTTTCGTTTTCAGAAACACGTCACTTAGTAATCAGCCCTTACATTTCAGAAACGCTTGTATTTAGAAAATTGTACCGGCATCGTCTCACCATGTAAACAGTTGGTCAAATGATGGGAGGACTTGGGTGAGGAATGTGTGGTGGATATAGGGATGGGACAAAACATGGCTTAGTCGGAAACACGCATAGCAACATGTTTCTTTTTTGATTATACCGCTACTTAACCTCTTTATACTTTAGACGATGCTACAAAGTCGGTATACAACAAATGTCTTCTACTTAACTCAAATTAACTGAACTTATCTTTAAACTGGTTTATAATATCTTGCAGTCTGTATACAACAAGTTGCTCTAAAAGCTATGTGCATCCAATTTATTCTTAAATGCATTAACTGGCCCTGCCTAGAGTACCTCCCCTGGCAAAGCTTTCCAACCAGACACCAATCTCGGACTAAAAAAAATATTTTCTAGTATCTAATCTGGACCTCTCTTTAGTCAGCTTGTAACTATGCCCTCATGTTATTGTGGGTGGCTGCATTTTAAAGAACTTGTTATATTCCAACGTATCCATTCCTCCGATCATCTTATAAACCTGTATTAAGTCAACACGAATTCTTCTCTCTTCTAGACACTGTAGGCCTATTATTCTGAGTCGTTCCTCATTACTGTAATTTTGGAATCCCACTATCATCGTTGTCGCTCTTTTTTGTATTTTTTCCAGCATGTTTAAATACACTGTATGATAAGGACTCCTCACATGTACACAGTACTTCAATCTAGGTCTAACTAAAGCTTTATACAGTTTGACTATCACTTCATTACTCCAACGTTTGATATTTCTTTTTATCATACCTAACATTGTATTTGCCTTTTTCACTGCTACCTTAAATTGCTCACTCACCTTTCCTGTATGATCTATTATAACTCCTAGGTCACTTTCCTCATCTATCGTTTCAATATTGTTCTCTCATATTCTGTAATTATGTCCCATATTGGATCCACCAATCTGGATGACTGTAAATTTATCTACATTAAACTCCATTTACCAGTTTACAGATCATGCTCGAATTGTATCTAAATCCGAACTCAATATATCCACTTCCGTTTTGAATGAGAAACCACTGCATAGTTTTGTGTCATCAGCAAATGTTGTCATCATGTATCCCATATATGTCGAAACAATGTATATACATATATAAATATATACATCTCAATAACAATATTGGTCCCAAAACCAAGCCAAGTGGCACACCACGTTTTATTTAACACCGCTTAGAGTACTCCTTATTTTTGCCCACCCTCTGCCTTCTTCCTGTTATAAAATATTCTATTCATTTGGCAAATTCACCACATATTCCATATGATTTCAACTTTGGAAATAACCTTTGATGAGGTATTCTACCGAAGGCCTTCGCAAAATCTAGATAAATAACGTTCACTGGCTCCACTTTATCTAACATTTTAGTAACCTCCTCCATGAATTATAATATGTTTGTTAAGCATGGTCTCCTTCTAGTAAACCTATGCTGAATATTTATAATTAGATTAAATTTGTCTAAATGCATTACAATGTTTTCTTGACTTATTGACTCTAACAAATTTACAGACTATGCTCGTTAAACTCACTGATCTGTAAATCGCTGGAACATATTGTTTTGCCTTTTTTGAATAAGGGGATCACTACTGCATCTTTCCAATCTCGTATACAGCAATTTTGGATGAAAACCATCTTGACCTGGACATTTATCCACTTTCAACCACTCCAATTTTTAAAAAAAAACATTTCCTCTGTAATACAGATTAATCTTAATCCCGCTGTATCCATGTCTCTTTGAAAAAAAATATATATAGGCTCTGGGATCTTGGAGCAGTCCTCTCTTGTGTAGACTGTGCCAAAGTACTGATTGAGCAGATTAGCTGCCTCCCTATTCTCACTTATTATTTTCCCTGTACTGTCTATGACAGGGCCTACTTTGTCTTTCCTTCTTTGTTTATTTCTAACATAAGAGAAGAAGGTGTTACTGTCAGTCTTGATCCTCTTAGCTAGTTTTTCGAGGTCTATTTTTGCTGTTTTATTTGCTTTATGAGATATGTTCTGGTGGTCAAGATAATTTAAATCTTCTTCTTCTTGTCTTCATAGTACGCAGTCAGACAGTAGCCATTGATTTTTCGAAAAAAGTGGCCGTCATCCTTAGGCTGTCGACACTGCCATAGAGCTTGTCTTGTGGTTCCACTGGTTATGGCCACATCTGCTCTCTCTGATCCTCGTATGTCGGGATGAGCGCCATACGTTTTTCTGATCGGTTGTACTGTCATCATACTGCGATTTACGTTGCACTGTTTCGTTAGGCTTGTGGTCCCGTGAATCCGATTTCAACAGGCGTTTCTGTAGGGATGCCCTTCTTAGCCTTTGGTTGTCCCCAGCCTATCTGCAAGGCAGCAGTTGTTTGTGATTAGAGTTGTCTCTCTTACAGAAGTTGTCTTACCAGACTAACGAGTCTTCACTACTCGTGTCTATAGGGTGTGGTGATGATATATGAGATGATATATGATATGGATTGGTTTACCCGGAAGAGAGGCAGTCCAGTGTGTCTGTATCCCAGGATCGTCATGTCCTGCCAGAAACGTAGCATTTGCATGTGAGTGGAGTATCTCTTTGCTCCCTTTATTTTCTTTGCTTCTATGCAGGGATGGCACGCTTAGCATCCCCCGCCACCTGTGATGTTGACACAGTGGGGCAGGTGTGCAATATCCACTAGTCTGCATCTCTTCTGCGTCCATTGGTATGGCTGATAGCGTACAGAGGTAGAGATCGAAGCAGAAGTGCATTTATCCAGGGGACACGCCTGGTAATGTCACGGAGATGTTGTTCGCCTGGTTTGCGGACATATCTCGTGGTCAAGGAATGAGTCTCGATAGTTCACAGTGAGGTGGCTGCTCTACTGTTTTCGACACCCCGACCAAGAACTAAGTCTTATGTTGGTGGTTTCTCCGTAAAGGGTGAATATCGAGCAGCTATCCACCCGCTGTGATCGGCGGATGGAAGAGACCTATTTCTGTGGCTCGACCTGGTAGGGTTGAGGCGCGATACCCAGGTCCCGACCATATCGAAGACTCCCATTGCAGTGGTTCTGAGATTGTAGGCGGGATTCCGGCTTACAGGCGCCCCGCCGTAATCCCTCACATAGTAGCCTCGCGCCATTGGCTTATCAGCCTGGTACGTGAACCTAATGTCTGCGGCTCCTCTTTAGTTGAGCAGGATTTCTGTGGCAAAGCCCTGTCATTTGTAGGGTAAAGCTGACCTGTCTTACGATGGTCTATTTCCAGCACACGTTCACTATTTGGCCAGGACGAATTAGTCGAGGGCTTTTGTTTGTCAGTGACCAAGTATCAGGAACATGCGGTTTCTGTGGGGTTGAGACACAATTTCCGTAGCTTTCCTTCATTTGAAGGTTAGAGAGCTGACCTGTCTTCCTTGGGTCTAATACCAGCACACGTTCACTATTAGACCCAACGAAAGTTCTCTCGATTTGTCAGTCGTTCTACAGTATTTTCTTGTTGAGTCAAATTAACCCGCAGACTCCACTCCTGGTGGTGCCCTTCAGTCAATTTCTTTAAGTTTTAGCTTTGCAACCATACTTCCCCCGGAACCAAAACACTTTGGTTTCCCGGAAGCTGCTCGGAGAGTCATAGAAGAAACTCCTGCGGATCGCTAGTTGGCATCGTTTATGGTCAGAACTACGACGGTATCTGATCGTCTTCGCGCCTCTGACTTTCGTTCTTGATTAGTGAAACATTCTTGACAAATGCTTTCGCAGTAGCTCGTCTTGCGGCGATCTAGGAATCTTTCCTCAAGCGCCGCAATACGAATGCCCACCGTTTGTCCCTGTTAATCATTACCTACAGTTCCAAAAACCAACAAAATAGAACCATTATTCCAGGAAACGCACCTCAACAATAACCATAAATTCTCAATCAGAGGATATCAGACATTCCGTCTAGATAGAGAAGGCCACAAAGGAGGGGTCCTGATACTGACCAGAAACAGCATACCGAGTAGCGCGGTACCTGTCAATCACACCGGACAAGCAGAAATTGTAGGAGTTGACATAATGGCTCAAGACACGAAGCTCCGCATTTTCAATCTGTACGGACCACCAAACAGAGACCTATCGCTCTCGAGTATGGAGGTCAGAGACTCCAACTGCATAGTAGTTGGAGATTTCAACAGCCACTCGGAGAGATGGGGATACTCTGACACAGACAGTAGAGGTGATGAAGTGGAAGATTGGGAGATAGATGCAAATCTCTCCCTAATCAATAGGCCGGAGGATAGCCCTAGCTTCTATTCAAGAACATGGCATACCACCTCGACTCCAGATTTGGCCTTCTCCACACAGGACATACACTATAAAATAGACCGCCAGGGGCTAAACCAACTGGCAGGTAGCGACCACAGGCCGATCAGGCTAACCATTGACATGGAAGTAGGCCCACAGGAAACAAAACCGCTCCCACGTTGGAATTACAAACGAGCCGACTGGGACAGATTTGCAATCCTGACAGATGGGCTGTGTGAAACCATCAACACACGAAACACCAAAATGAAGCCCATGGTGGAGAGCCTAAGCAAGGCAATAATGCAAGCCGCCACTGAAACCATCCCAAGAGGAGCTAGGAAAAACTATAAGCCCTACTGGAATGATGAGTTACAGAAAGTGGAAGATGCAGTAACAAATGCTAGGAACATGGCAGAACGAGAAAAATCCATGGAGGCAAACATCGCCCTCAAAGCCGCCGCGGCGAAGTACAAACACACTCTCAAGCAAACAGCAAGAGAAAGTTGGAAAAATAAAACGGAAAGTCTGAACCTGGACAAAGAAGGGAACAAGCTATGGAAGCTAGTCAGAGCCATAAATGACGAAACCCCGTCAAATAAACAAATTACTATCAAGCAGGGCGAGAACTTGATCACAGGTAAGAAAGCCGCAAACGCCTTTGTCGATCACTATGCCAGAGCAAACCACATCGAGGTCCCTGCAGATAAGCATACAGACATTAGCGAAGAGCTAAAGGGACACGCAAACATAAATACGGCTCCTGAAGAGCACATGATGGCCAAACTAACAATGCGCGAAATGGAAGAGGCTATGAGAACACTAAAGAAAAGGAAATCTCCCAGAAAAGACGGGATAACAAACGAAATGCTGATGGGGCTGGGCCAAACAGCGAAGCAGAAACTACTATCAGTCCTGAACCAAAGCTGGAAAAGGGGTATTGTACCCCAGGCATGGAAAGATGCAATACTGGTACCAGTACCAAAAACAGGGAAGGACAAAACAGATCCAAATGGATACAGGCCCATTAGCCTACTGAGCTGTGTCGGCAAGCTGATGGAACGGATGATAAACACCAGACTGATGTGGCATCTGGAAGAAAAACGAATACTAATTCCACAGCAAGCCGGCTTTAGACAGCACAGATCCACTGAGGACCAGGTCATCCTCATAGCCCAGGAGATAGAAGATGCCTACCAGGCACAGAAACACACAGTAGCTGTTTGGGTGGATCTGGAAAAGGCATTTGACAAAGTCTGGAAGGATGGACTTAGAGTCAAGCTAAGAAGAAGTGATGTCTGTGGGAAGATGTACAAGTGGATCAACCACTACCTCAAACAAAGAACGGCCAGAGTCCAAGTACAAGGGCAGATGAGCAAAAAGGTGACACTCGAGCAGGGAGTACCCCAAGGGGGAGTATTGTCACCCACACTCTTCCTGGTATATATAAACGATATTACAGAGAATATACCAAGAAGAGTCCATAGCTCAATGTTTGCAGACGATCTGGCTATGTGGACCTCTGAAAAGAATCTCACTATAGCAAGAAATCGGATGCAGACGGCCCTAACATCGCTGGAAGAGTGGGCGAACTCATGGCTGGTCAAAATAAACGAGGAGAAAACCACGTGCACAATATTCTCCCTCTCACTAAAACCCCAAAGTACCAAATTAAGTCTGAATGGCAAAATCCTGCAGCCAAACGACAACCCAACCTATCTGGGAGTCACATTTGATCGGCGCATGACATGGAAAAGTCAGATTGAGAGAAACCGAATGAAAGCCAGAGAAAGAATGGCGATCATGAGGAAACTTGCTGGCACAAGCTGGGGAGCAGACGAAGGCATACTAAAGAAACTGTACACTGGAAGAGTGAGACCAGTTCTCGAGTATGGCATTGCGGCATGGACAACCGCAGCGAAGGCGAACTTCGATAAAGTTAACAAACTTCAAAACCAAGCCATGAGAATTAAAACAGGTGGCATGAAGTCAACGCCAATTGTAGAACTTGAAAAGATTACAAAATTGCAATCCATGACCGATAGAAGAGACTGCAGAGCCCAGCTGCAGTCAGAGAAACTCAGAAGACTGACGGACCATCCAATGTACCAGAGACTAAACAATTTGGGAAATGCGAAACTAAAGCGGAGAAACTTTGCAGAAATAGCCAAAGCAAAGATGCACGAAGATCCCATAAACGCACTAACAACACCAAAACCCATCACTACTGTACGAAAACCTACTTGGAGGCAGGATATATTTCCAGAGGTGGTAGAAAATATACCAGGTATTGCAAACAAAAACTGCCAGAGTGAAAAAGAAAGGAGAGACACTACCCTAAGCTTCATAACGAAAAGCTACCCAAGCATGGACTGGACCCATGCATACACCGACGGTTCTGTAACAAACACTACACAGAACGGAGGGGCAGGAGCATTCCTGAACCTACCAAATGGCAGAAAAATAACACTGTCATTCGCTACTGGTAAGTACACAAGCAATTTCAGAGCAGAGGCAGAGGCACTGAGGTCGGCAGTGGAAGAAATGGTAACACACAGTGAAAATGAGAGCCATGTAGTCCTGCTGACAGATGCTCTCGAAGTAGTCACAGCGCTAAAAAGCCAGAAAAACACTGAGCTTAATGACTTAAGAGCAGCACTCTGCAAACTGTGCCAGCAGTCCGCACCAAAAAGGGTAGTGGTACAGTGGGTTCCGTCACACTGCAACATCCAAGGCAACGAGGAGGCAGACAGACTGGCAAAAGGAGGTGCAAGGCTATCACAAACAGATACCAGTATGACGTACGAAGAGTCAAAACGGCTTATCAAAGCCAGATACATGACCAAATGGGAAACCGAACATACTGGTTACACCAAAAACGATGCCTATTACCAGTTGAACCGAATAGAGCAGGTCGTTGTCTTCAGACTTCGCACTGGCCACAACAGACTGAGGTACCACCTATTCAACAAATTGAAGATAGGGTGTACCGACGAATGCCCGTGCGGTACTGGTAAAATGACCACTGAACATCTGCTGCAGAACTGCCCGACATACGAGTATCAGAGAGAGCAGATGTGGCCATTGCCAGTGGAACTGCAAGACAAGCTCTATGGTAGTGGCGAGAGTCTCAGGATGACCGCCGCTTTTTTCGAGAAAATAATGGTTACTGTCTGACTGTGTACGCAGAAGAAGAAGAAGAAGTTCTTGATTAATGAAAACATTCTTTACAAATGCTTTCGCAGTATCTCGTCTTGCTGCGATCCAACTTTAATATACGCTATTGGAGCTGGAATTACCGCGGCTGCTGGCACCAGACTTGCCCTCCAATAGAACCTCGTTAAAGGGTTTAAAGTGTACTCATTCCAATTACGGGGCATCGAAAGAGTCCCGTATTGTTATTTTTCGTCACTACCTCCCCGTGCCGGGAGTGGGTAAATTGCGCGCCTGCTGCCTTCCTTGGATCTGGTAGCCGTTTCTCATGCTCCCTCCCCGGAATCGAACCCTGATTCCCCGTTACCCGTTAAAAACATGGTAGGCATGCCACGTACCATCGACATTTGATAGGGCAGACATTTGAAAGATGCGTCGCCGGCACATGAGGCCATGCGTTCAGCACAAAGTTATCCAGAAGAGTCACCAGTTTGGACGCCGAAACCCCGCGAGGGGAAACGACGATTGGTTTTAAACTAATAAAAGCGCTCTTTCCGCGAGGGTCGGAACATGGTAAGCATGTATTAGCTCTAGAATTGCAAAGGTTATCCAAGTAGGATCGTGTCATCTAAGGAACCTCGACTGATTTAATGAGCCATTCACGGTTTCACCGTGAGACAGTGTGAACGTATACATGCATGGCTTAATCTTTGAGACAAGCATATGACTACTAGCAGCATCAACCATATATCTGTCCGAGACGTACGTACCGCACACACCGGTCGGCGGAGGACGGGTGTGTAAAAAGCCTCACTGGGAAGGCGGCAGCGACCGACTGACGAACGGACTGACGGTTGTTCCCCCCGTCCCTCACTCCGTCGACCTAGGACCGCCTGATAGGTGCCCCTACACACACCAGACGACCGACCGACCGGACTCGCTCGCGAAGGGATGGCAGCGCTCTGTGCAGAACGGATCCCAACGACCCCGGCGATGAGTTTCACTGGGACTAGAGACAATTTGGCCTGCCGGCCTGCCCTTCTCCCGAGAGTTGGTCCCTGGGAGAACACAGTGCCTTCATGCACGATTCCTGCTTTACAATTGCCGGTCACAAGCTCTTTTCGAGAGTCTGACCACTAGCGAGACGAACTGTCGAGCTCTGCTATAAGCCTTCGAAAAATCACCATCGACTGTCAAAGTTTCTCGTTACGGACCAGAGCAGCGCATCTCATTGGAGGCCACGACAAAAAAAAAAACCGCTTCCCGAAACCTCTACAGGGAAAGGCGGGCAAGCGTTTTCCGCAAGCCCGCGCTATTGCTCCGTTTGGCGGGACTGAGATCGCTTTACTAACACTGTTTGAGATTGAATCGCGGCGGCGAGACAACTACCCGAGATAAAAATAATTTAAATACGTTTATTTTGATTTACCTGCCTCTCTATACTTTTCCATGCTTTATTTTTTTGCTCTTCCAAATGTCACTACAAATCTAGTTATCCGCGTGTTACGGTTAGGGTTTACCTCTTTAAATGGAACACATTCCGCTTTTAGCGTTTCTAGAACTGTTTTAAAACTCTCCAACTCCTGTTCAGCATCTATTCCTACTACAATATGTTTCCACTTTATGTGGTTCACTGCTTCTTTCATGCTCTTAACATATGCCTCAATAAAGTCGTATGTTCGCGTGTTTATGTTTACTTTTTTCCCATCAATAAGATCGCAACGTATTATTTGATGGTTACTTGAGCCAAACAGTTCCTCAACGGTAACGTTATCAATCATGTTCCCCTGTATAGTGAAAACTAGGTAAAGCGTGTTTTTGCATCTGGTTGCCGCTTTTACATGTTGAATTAAAAAATTGTCAGTTATGCACTTAACAAAAGGTTTTTACTCTACAAGTGCTTCTGCCATATCCAATGTTATTTCTGGAAAGTTCAAATCCCCCATTAATATTAATTTCCCTTCACTTGCCTCTGCTATGCTACTACTCAGCTCCTCATCTTCTTATTTTTGACTTGATGGACATCTATATCACCCTCCATTCACTGTTTTTTCACCCCCACTTTATATTTCTCTCCATACACTTGCAATTGTGTTACCACATGATAAATAATCATTGATCGTTATATTAACATAATTTATACACTATAATAAAACGCCACCTCCCTTAGCCTTGTCTTCAACTATCATATATTTCCTTAACATTGTAAATCCCTCTATTTCAAGCTCACCATATTCAATGTCCGCATATGTCTATGATTCTGTTAATCATATTATATCTGGTATCTTTTAATCTACATACAGTTCCAATTCTTCTCTTTTAAGTATATGCTTCTCACATTTGCATAAAACCATTTTAGTTTGTAATGTTGTTGGTTTAACACATTTTGCTTCTGCTTTATCATTTTAGTGTTTCATTTTCCACCACTTATTTCACACTTCCCTGACCCCAACTCTCCCATTTTGACGGCATCCTCTATAGCACCCTATTATAGGCCTATCTTTAGTCCCATACTTCATAGGCCTTACTAGTTTAAATTTCTAACACAATGATTAAACATATACTTTGTTACAACATGTTGTTCTATTTCATTTAAATGAAAACCTCCACTGTCTAACATGTTACGTGTGTCTACTGTCACATCAATAAATGACATCCCCATGTCCACACACATCACCTGCAACCTAAGGTTGATACCTATTATTTTGTTATCTAGATAGTCTGACCCATCTGCTCTATCTAAAATGCCCATCATTGTGACCTTTTTAAAACTTTGTTTTCCTTAAGTGTTCTCATGAAACGTTTATATTTATCCATAATTATTTCTGTACCATCTCTCGTTACATTATTTGTTCATACCAATACTACAACATGACTGTTTCCTTAGTTATCTATTCTCTTTATGTTCCCATACATGTCCTCTGTTTTTGCTCCCCCAATATCCATTATTTCAAACATATTGTGTTGTTTAGACAGATGTATGCCAACCTCTGTCACCATTGAATCTCCTACTACCAATACTGACCCCTCACCTATATTTGTATACTTCTCTCCAAAGCACTCTTTTCTGTGAACTATTTCCTTACTTAAATCCCCCTTACTTCTTTGACTACACTTTGATTCCAGCTTCTTTAAAATGTCATCCATTTTCACTTGTCCCTTCTATTTTAATTTGCCTTTTTTCTATCTCCTCCAATCTCTTCTCACGTTTCCTTATATCGCATTCCATTTGTGCCTGCCTCTCTTCAACTCTACATATCCTACATGTAACGTTTCCTTCATCTTCCAATGATGTGGGCCTATATAACCCTACACTAGTAATACTAACATTTCCGCCACACAAATCACACAATCGGACTTGGCCTTTCAGCGTAGGATTTCGTCTCTTCTTAGTGGCCATACTAATGTTGTTGTTTATTACCGTTAGCCAATAAGTTATATCAATAACTAATACAATGTATTCTTCATAAAGCAAAGCCCAAAAAAACTACCAAATGTCATTGGTATTTACCTTTCTACAACGTATCGCTAACGACTAGGCTTAGTGTTACTTTGGTGTTACTACGGCTCACTATTCCACACGATTTAATGATGTCAATCACTAACTATATGTTATAACAAGGCCACTATTTCGAAAATATGTATGCTACAGTACACTACATGTACAACTATTTAATTATTACACAAAGTAATTCTCAAGACTAATACGTATCTGAAACGATATAGATCTATGTACTGTCAATTCAAATAAACCACCATTTTGATTTGTTGAAGTCCGTTTGACTTCATTTGATTAACAAACTATCTGCCCCAAATCATTCACCACTCTATGACTATTACAATATTTCCTAATAAACAATTTGACTATTCTTTAAATAATTTGTATTTTGTTATTGTAAGCGGTTGTACTTTGAACAATGTGTTATAGTCAAAAGCAGCAGGCGCGCAACTTACCCACTCTCGGCACGAGGAGGTAGTACGAAAAATAAAATACGGGACTCTTTCGAGGCCCCGTAATTGGAATGAGTACACATTAAACCCTTTAACGAGGATCTATTGGAGGGCAAGTCTGGTGCCAGCAGCCGCGGTAATTCCAGCTCCAATAGCGTATATTAACGTTGTTGCAGTTAAACAAATTGTAGTTGGATCTCAGGCGCAGGCGGGCGGACCGGCTCGCGCGGTTCACTGTCCATTGTCTCCTGCCCTACCGTCTGCCGGCTCTCTTCCGCAGTGCTCTTCGCTGAGCGTCCCGGATGGACGGCGCGTTTACTTTGAAGAAATTAGAGTGCTCAAAGCAGGTTTCGGCTGCCTGAATAAGGGTGCATGGAATAATGGAATAGGACCTCGGTTCTAATTTTGTTGGTTTTTGGAACTGGAGGCAATGATTAACAGGGACAAACGGGGGCATTCGTATTGCGGCGTTAGATGTGAAATTCTTGGATCGCCGCAAGACGAGCTACTGCGAAAGCATTTGTCAGGAATGTTTTCATTAATCAAGAACGAAAGTCAGAGGCGCAAAGACGATCAGATACTGTCGTAGTTCCGATCATAAACGATGCCGATTACCGATCCGCAGGAGTTGCTTCGATGACTCTTCGGGCAGTTTCCGGGGGACCAAAGTGTTTGGAATCCGCGGGAAGTATGATTGTAAAGCTGAAACTTAATGGAATTGACGGAAGGGCACCATAAGGAGTGGAGCCTGCAGCTTAATTTGAGTAAACACGCCAAAACTGAAATAATTGACAGCCTTAGAGCACTTTCGTTGGGGCTAAAAGGGAACGTGTGCTGGAATTAGACCATCGGAAATCTGGGGCTAGTCTCCCGGTAGCTCGGTTGGCTCGCATTCAGTTTTCGATAAAGGAATTGACGGAGGGGAACAAACAGGAGTGGAGCCTTCGGCTTAACTCAACACGCTAACACTGCACAATGACTGACAGACTGAGAGCACTTTCTTTGGGTCTAATTGGGAACGTGTGCTGGAATTAGACCCATGAAGACAGGTCAGTTTTACTGTCTTAATGAAAAAGAAAGAACGTTGCTAGGGTAATCCTGCTCAACCCTAAAGGAATCGCAGGTTTCAGACTCTTGATCATTAACTGACTGAAACGCACTCTCTTGATTCGTTGGGTCTAATAGGGAACGGGTGCTGGTATTAAACCCTCGGAAGACAGGTCAGTTTTACCCTACTAAAGACACTGCATTGCTACGGGAATCCTGCTCAACTCGAGAGGAATCGCAGGTCGCAGACATTTGGTCCACGTGCTTGGCTAATAAGTCAATGGTGCGAGGCTACCATCTGACGGTTTATAGCCGAATGCCTCTAATCCGGAATCCCGCCCAAAATCTCAGCACCACTGCGATGGAAAGCTACGATATAATTGGGACCTGGAGTTCGCGTCTCAGCCCTACCCCGTCGAGCAGCATAAGGAGGTCTCTGCAAAGCGGGGGGGGGGGGGAGGGGAAAGCTGCTCGATATTTAACCCACACGGCGATGAGGTGTGACACCACTTGTAGAAGACTTTAGTTCTCGGTCGGGGTGTTGTAAGCAGTAGAGCAACCACCTCACTGCGAACTGTTGAGATTAAACCCTTGGACATGAGACATGTCCGCACACCAGGCGAACAGGATATCAGTGCCATGACCAGGCTTGTCCCCTGATTAAATGCACTCCTGCCTCGCTTCTGCTATCAGTCCTCTCAATGAACGCAGAAGAGATGCAGGCCAGCGGACATTGCACCTCTGCCCTATTGTGAAAACCTGTCAGGTGACGGGGAATGCTAGGCGTACCATCACTGCAGAGAAGCCGATATAATAACGAGAGCAAAGAGATACCACACTCACATGCATATGCTACGTTTCTAGCAGGACGTGACGATCCTGGGATACAGACACACTGGACTGCCTCTCTACCGGGATAGTATAAACTAGTACATAGTCCATCATATCATATCATCACCACACCCTATAGACACTAGTGGTGAAGACTCGATAGTCCTGCAAGACAACTTTCCTATAAGAGACAACTCTGACCACAAACAACTGCTGCCTTGCAGATAGGATGGGGACAGCCAAAGGCTAAGGAGGGCATCCTTACAGAAAGGGCTGTTGAAATCGGATGCACTGGGCCACAGGCTTAACGAAACAAGTGCAACGTATATCGCTTTATGATGACGTCACAACCTATCAGAACAAAGTTTGGCACTCATCTTGTGGAGTCTCGCCTGGCAGCGAGAGTGCTGGGCCTCACGCCTCGAAGGGGTCCACCCAATGCTACTGGTGGTCACCCACCCATGTTATGTGGAGTCAAGGGACAAGGTGATGGAGCAAAAACTATTGACCAAAAACACAAGACCCTCATAACACTACTGTGAAATGCGGAGAGAGTCATTAACAAAAATCTTCCCCTAACACATCACCTGCATGAAGGTAAGATTGACGTGGCATGTATCCAAGAAACGCACCTCAGCAACAACCACAAATTCGCAATAAGATGATACCAGACCTTCCGTCTCGATAGAGAAGGTCCTTAAAGACCGGTTCTGATACTGACACGTAACTGCATACCGAGTAGCCCGGTAGCTGTCAATCACACCGGAAAAGCAGAAATCATAGGAGTCGACATAATGTCACCAGAAAGGAAAATCCGCATCTTCAACATGCATGGCCCACCACACAAAGACCTATCGCTCTCGAGTATGGAAATCAAGGACTACTGCTGCCTAGTAGTTGGAGACTTCAGCAGCCACTCGGAAAGATGGGGATATTCGGAAACAAATAACAGAGGTGATGAAGTGGAAGATTGGGAGATAGGCACACATCTCTATCTTATCAATAGGCCGGAGAATAGCCTTAGCTTCTATTCTAGAACATGGCGTACCACCTCTACTCCAGACTTTGCCTTTTCCACGGTGGATAATCACCATACAATAGACCGCCATGTGCTAAACCAATTGGCAGGTAGCGACCACAGGCCAATTAGGCTAGAAGTTGATATGGAAGTAGGCCCACATGAAATAAAACCGCTCCCACGTTGGAATTATAAACGAGCCGACTGGGACAGATTTGCAATCCTGACAGATGGGCTGTGTGAAACCATCAACACGGAATAACAATATGAAACCCATGGTGGAAAGGCTAAGCAACGCAATAATGCAGGCAGCCACTGAAATCATCCCAAGACGGGCAAGGAAATACTACAGGCCTTATTGGAATGATGAATTGCAGAAAGCGGAAGATGAAGTTTCAAATGGCAGAGAGAGAACAATCTATGGAGGAAAACATCGCCCTCAAAGCCATCACGGCGATATACAAATACAATCTAAATCAAATAACAAGAGAGAGCAGGAAAAATAAATCAGAAAACCTCAATTTAGATAAAGATCGGAACAAACTATGGAAACAAACAAACAAATTACAAACACGCAGGGAGACAACATGCTCACTGGAAAAAAACACTGCAAACGCCTTTATAGAGCATTATGTCAGAGCAAAACACATTGATGTTCCTACAAAAAAGCATACAGACATTAATAAAGAACACAAGAGCCACGACAACATCAATATGGCACCAGAGGAACACATTATTGCAAAACTAACAATGAATGAATTGGAAGAGGCCATCATAACTCTAAAGAAAAAGAAATCGCCCGGAAAAGATGGCGTAAAAAACGAAATGCTAATGGGGTTTGGCGAAACAGCAAAGAGGAAGTTACTACCAGTACTAAACCAAAGCTGGAAAAGGGGAATTGTACCTCAAGCATGGAAATATGATGTAATTAGACCAGTACCAAAGAAAGAAAAATACAGAGCAGATCCAAATGGATATAGGCCTATCAGTCTGCTGAGCTGTGCAGGAAAACTGATGGAGCGTATGATAAACACCATACTGATGTGGAAACTGGAAAAAACGCATACTAATTCCACAGCAGGCAGGCTTTAGACGGCACATATCCACTGAGGATAAGATAACTCTCATAGCCCAAGAAATAGAGGATGTTTACCAGGAGAAAGAACACACAGTAGCGATTTGGGTGGATCTAGAATAAGCATTTGACAAGCTCTGGAAAGAAGGACTTAAATTCAAGATACGAAGAAGTGAAGTTTCTTGGAAAATGTAAAGATGGATCAGCCAGTACATCAAAAACAGAATAACCATAATTCAAGTACAATGGCAGATGAGCAAAAAAGGTGACACTTGAGCAGGGATACCCCAAGGCGGAGTACTGTCACCACACTCTTCCTGGTGTATATAAATAACATCATATAGAATATACCAAGAAGAGTCCACAGCTCCATGTTTGCAGACAATCTGGCTATGTGGACACACCATAGCAAGTAATCGGATGCAGCAGGCTCTAACATCGTTCGAGGAATGGGCGAACTCATGGCTGATCAAAATAAATGAGGAAAAAAGAACATCTACGATATTCTCGCTTTCAAACAAACCCCAAAACATCAAAATAAGTCTCAACGGCAAATATATGCGGCCAAACGACAACTCAAACTAGCTGGGAGTCACATTTGACCGGCACATGACATGGACAAGTCAGATCGAGAGAAACCAAATGAGAGCCAGAGAAAGAATGTCAATCATGAGGAAACGTGCTGGTACAAGCTGGGAAGTATTCTAAAGAAACTGTACACTGGAAGAGTGAAACCAGTTCTCAAGTATGGCATTGCGGAATGGACAACAGCAGCAAAGGCAAACTTTGACAAAATTAACAAACTTCAAAACCAAGCCATGAGAATTATAACAGGAGGCATGAAGTCAACGCTAATTTTAGAACTTAAAATGTTATAAATCTGCAATCCATGATCGACAGAACAGACTGCAGAGCCCAGCAGCAAGCAGAGAAACTCAGAAGACTAACAGACCATCCAATGCATCAGATACTAAGTAATGTTGGAAATGGGAAACTAAAGCGGAGAAACTTTACAGAAATAGCCAAAGCTAAGATGAACGAAGACACTATGCATGCATTAACAACACCAAAGCCCATCCCTACTGTACGCAAACCTATCTGGAGGCAGCATATATTTCCAGAGGTGGTATAACATATACCATGTATTGGAAAAAATAACAGCCAGACTGAAAACGAAAGAAGTGACATGACCCTGAGGTAGATAACGGAAAACTACACAAGCATGAACTGGAGCCATGCATTCACAGACGGTTCTGTAACAAAAACAACACAGAACGGAGGGGCAGGGGTAATCCTAAGCCTACAAAATGTTAGAAAAATAACACTGTCAGTGGCAACTGGAAAAAACTCAAGCAATTTCAGCGCGGAGGCAGATGCACTGAGGGCTGCAGTAGAAGAACTGGTGAAAGGAAAAAGAAATGAAAGCCATACAGTCCGTATTACAGATTCCATGGCCGTAGTCACAGCACTAAAACGCCAGAAAAATACTGAACTTAATGCTTTAAGAGCAGTACTCTGTCAACTATGCCAGCAGTCTGCACCAATAAGAGTAGTGGTACAGTGGGTTCCATCCCATTGTAACATCTAAGGCAACGAGGAGGCAGACAGACTTGGAAAAGAAGGTACACGACTACCACAACGTGACCCTATTGTACATACAAAGAGTCAAAAAGGCTTATTAGAGCCAGATGCATAACAAATGGGAAACAGAACATACTGGCTACACAAAAAACGATGACAATTACCAGTTGAACAGAAGAGAGCAGGTCGTGGTCTTCAGACTGTGCACAGGCCACAATAGACTGAGGTACCACCTATTTAATAAATTGAAGATAGGTGGCACTGACGAATGCTCGTGTGGTACCAGGAAAATGACTGCTGAACATTTGCTGCTAAACTGTCCGACACACGAGGATCAGATAAAGCACATGTGGACATCACCAGTGGCAACACTGGACAAGCTATATGGCAGTGTCGACAGCCTCAGGATGACTGCTGCTTTTTTCGAAAAAAATACAGGTTGACGTCTGACAGCGTACGAAGAAGAAGAAGAAGAAGAAGAAGAAGAACAATAAGAATACATCCATTCCTTTACTTATCATATAAATGTGTATTTAAATCGTCTCGAATTGTTCTGTTCTTGACACTGTAGGCCGGTTTTTCTGAGTCCTTCTCATAAATGTAATTTCGGAATCCCTCTTTCAGTTATGTCGTTCTTCTATGTAACCTTTCCAGTATGTTTATATATCCTATATAATAAGAACTCCACACCTGTACACAGTACTCCAAACTAGTTGTAGCTAATGGTTAAACAGTATGACTATCACTTCTTTGATATGCTATGATTGTTTCTGATTGATACTGACTTACGGATTGAGTTATTTTGTAATGTCTCTCTTGGATCGATTTGCTTGTTTATGTCACTTTACTGCTGATTCAGTGAATATTTACCGATTAATTATTATGATGCTAACAAATGGTTCTTTGATTGATTGTGCATATACATGTGTTCCATGCTTGAAGTTTTCTTAATAGTGGCATAAGTCATGCTCATGTGGTCTAGATCTATATTGCTATTTTGTATCATGCAATCTATAGTTGTAGTACCATAAGTAATGTGAAGGAGGTCCAATGTTGTAGTGTGTAAAGTCATGTACAGGCGGTCCAAATGTTTAATGAGACTATCATATGTCATATACGTGCTGCATATATTTGCAATGTGACTATCACATGTAATCTGATTACTGCCCAAAGTTGTAATGTGACTATCACATGTAATCTGATTACTGCCCATAGTTGTATTGACTTGCGTATTTTAAGCCAATATTCCACGTCGATATTCAGATCTGCTTCATAGTCTAACATTTTTGCTCGCACACATTGAAGTCGGTGTATGTGCCTAATTTATGTCAAGTATCTGATTTCTTGAGATGGTTTGTGATGACGTCAGACTAGAGATGGATTTGGGTTGCAAGATATATTTTGAAAAACGTTGTTTCAGGAGACGATTCTGTGTAAGAACAAGTGGTAGGTGGTATTTCAGTAGCTGATAATGTGTAAGGACAGTTGATAAGTGGTGTTTCACGAGAAGATACTTTCTAAAGATACTGCATGTGGTGTTTGTAAAAAGGTTATTTTTTTTTTAGGGACATTATCTTCCCCTTCTTCTTTTTTTTCTGCTTCTACTACCGTTTCTTTTGTCTTCATGTTCTTCTTCTTCTTCTTATTCTTCTTCTTCTTCTTCTTCTTCTTCTTCTTCTTCTTCTACTTCGTCTTCTTCTTCTTCTTCTTCTTCTTATTCTTCTTCTTTTTCTTCTTCTTCTTCTTCTTTTTCTTCCCCTTCATCATTTTCTTCGTCTTCTTTTTCTTCTTCTTCTTCTTCTTCTTCTTCTTCTTCTTCTTCTTCTTCTGCGTTATTTGTTTTCAGTCGTCCTCTACCATACCCCAAAAATGGCGTTGCAAGTAGCAGGGTGTTGTCTAAAGAACGGACTATTTTGTTTGGTAGCTTACAGCTGGATTATGATAGTTGCATTTTTTGGGCTGCCACATCTGACTTCCCAATTTGAGTTCCGCGCTAGTATCCCCTCTTTCTTTGATCAATTATCCTTAGTGAGTTTGTTTTTCCTCAGTCAATGGCATAGCTCCAGTCTGATCATTGGTGTTAAGGGCACGGGTGACGGGGTCAGCGATTCTGAGAACGAAATTACTTGAATGTGTGCCAAGGTCACTCACCGTTTCGACACTAAGTCGACAAAAGGAAAACGGGTGAGGGGGAAATAAAGTATGGAAAGAATGAGTCTGATACATGTAGATGGTAGGACTTGACCACTCTGGCGTTCTGATTTACGGTAGTGGGATGGGGGTGGGGGGTGGGGGGGGGGGGGGTAATGGGTAAGTGACAGACAGAGGCCATATGGTATTGCTGCAACATGTTTAGTGACATGATTTTGGAATGATTCGTTCCAATAACAACTAAATGGAGGTATAGATCCAAACTAGAGTGATTGCTGAGCCAGACAGAACACATGAAACCATTGCACAGCCATGTACTGTTTGAGACTATATAATAAAATGGCAAAGTTCAACTAAAGCAAGGATGGGCATGGAGAGAGAGAGAGCGAGAGAGAGAGCGAGACAGAGAGAGCGAGAGAGAGCGAGAGAGAGAGAGAGAGAGACTGATATGTTATTTAAGGATTCTGATCAGCTCACCGTATTTCTAGAAGAGCGATTGTTAGCATGCTACTAGTTAAGCAGCCTGTTTTGCACATGTGTAAGGGATGGAATTCATTTCAGGGTGACTGAACCAGCAAACATCTGTGAGTCTTGGCAAGTCGCTCTATAAGGTATGTGTTGGGGACCCTGTGACTAGGAAATATCTGGTTGTATATGTAGTGTGTGCGAGGCACCGGATGTATGGTATGTTCCGGAGTATGTATATACACAGATCGATAGAGTGTGATCTCATGTGAGCATACGTTGACCAGATTGAATGTGTAATGTCAAGATCACCTGCCTGAAGGTATCGGAATGTGAGGGAATGTATTGAATACGATCGTGAAGACGAAGTTGTGAGAGTGTGTTGAAGATGGAGATAAGAGAAAGAAAGTGCAGCGGCTAGAACTGGGTTATGTATCATGTTGGGGTAATATTCAAAAGCGTGTACTTAAAACCACCGAAATTATTATTGTTGTTATGATTGTTCTGTTTTGTTGGTTATAGTGATATTAACAAATAGGGACTATTACCTGCCGTTTGACATGTTACCTGTTGTGCGAAGTCTTGAATGATTGTGGATGCATGTGGTAACATTCTAGATATCTAAACCCTACTGAAATAAACTGTACTATGTCACGTCTGTTATCCAGGATGTCCGCCTGAAACTAGGAAAGGTCTTTGCAGCTCTTGCTCGCTAACCCTGTCGCTAGCTATAGGGCGCTGACCTTTCCAGTTCTAGTACCACTCAGCATCTTGAATGCATGAAATTGTGTTAGAACGGTTGGCATGTCGTGTTATTTCGCTGGCTGATATTGTATAGGACATCTGGTATGTGGCCTTGTTTCGCTGGCTGATATTGTGTAGGACATCTGGTATGTAGTGTTGTTTCGCTGGCTGATATTGTGTAGGACATCTGGTTTGTGGTGTTATTTCGCTGGCTGATATTATGTAAGGACATATGGTACGTGGTGTTGTTTCACTGGTAACATTGAGCAGGACATCTGGTATGTGATGTTGTTTCACTGCTAACATTGTGTAGGACATCTGGTACGTGATGTTGTTACAGTGGTAACATTGTGTACGACATCTGGTATGTGATGTTATTTCACTGGTAACATTGGGAAGGACATATAGTATGCGCTGTTGTTTCACTAGATGATGATGAGGAACACTTTCTAATACGATGTGCCCATTCATTTTGGATGATAAAGCGTGACACGTTTTGGTTTGGGGTAATGTTTCAAAGGTATAATATTGTCTGACACTCCAACTATGTGGTGTCTCACTAAGGGATGTATTATTATAATGATACATATTAATTTACACAGTATGTTTACTGTGACTGCAATGGGATGATATTGTAACAAATTCAGGTTTCTGGTTTTGGTATATTTTAGATGATATTGTGAAGCATTCGTGTCATTCTTTATGTTGTATTGTGTATGATGTTTTGTGGCAATGTCCGTTTCTTTGGGGTTGTCTGACGGATCGATGAGATTATCCGACATTTTTTTCTTTACTGGTTTGGTTTCACTGTGGTTGAACATGTGTGACACCGCCCCGTGTTGGGAGATGATTTACTAGGCATCATATTGTGTGACACCGCCCCGTTTTGGGAGATGATTTACTAGGCATCAGATTGTGTGACACGACCCAGTGTTTGGAGATGATTTACTAGGCATCATATTGTGTGACACCGCCAAGTGTTTGGAGATGATTTACTAGGCATCAGATTGTGTGACACCGCCCAGTGTTGGGAGATGATTTACTAGGAATCAGATTGTGTGACACCGCCCAGTTTTGGGAGATGATTTACTAGGCAACATATTGTGTGACACCGCCCAGTGTTGGGAGATAATTTACTAGGCATCAGATTGTGTGACACCGCCCAGTGTTGGGAGATGATTTACTTGACATCAGATAGTGTGACACCGCCCAGTGTTGGGAGATGATTTATTAGGCATTATATTATGTTCCATAGTCTGGCCTCTGGCATTTGTGTCGCGTGGGGCGATTTTCAGTAACACATTTTCGTTTGAAGTATTGTTCCAGTAGAGATGAAATTGTTTAACACATATTGGTTGTACTGATATGTTTGGAATGTTGTTCCAGTATAGATGATATTGTTTAACACATATTGGTTGTACTGATATGTTTGGAGTGTTTTTCCAGTAAAGATGATATTGTTTAACATTTATTGGTTGTACTGATGTGCCAGTTTGGATGATATTATGTGGATCGTTGCTGTCTTACAATTATGATATGAGTTGTTTGGTCCAAATAAAGTCTTCTTCTGAAATGGAGCAGTAAAAGTAAACAAACAAGCAAACAAAAGTTGTAACAACAAAACATCAAAACATGGACATTGGGATGCGAAGATTTGGACATGGACCAGCAGATTTGAAGAGTTGGACATGGACCAAGAAATGGGACTAGTTAGACATGGACCAGGAGATGTGAAGACTTACACATGGACCAGGAGATGCGAAGAGTTAGACATTGACCAGGCGATGCGAAGAGTTAGACATGGACCATGAGATGTGAAGAGTTAGATATGGACCAGGAGATGTAGCGAGTTAGCCATGGACCAGGAGATGTGAAGATTTGGACGTGGACCAGAAGAGATGTGAAGAGTTAGACATGGACCTGCAGATACGAAGAGGTAGACTTGCAGAACAATGACAAACAATGTGGCTGCTCATTTGAACCCTCTCGTGAATTGAACGAAATAAAACCAATGAATACACCAATAACACTAGGCAGTTGTTAACAGCAGTCCTTTAACAGACAGAAATGAAAATCGATATTGATGACTAGAAAACATCAAGATCAGTGATAACTAAATAAGCTTGTTTGACAAGAATGAAACTGACAATAGACCAGGCGATAATATTTACCCACGTGATAAGTGATGCATTCTACGCAGTGTAAAACGCTGTGCTCGTGGAACTCATACAAGAAAATGATCGAGTCTGGTGGACTTCAAAATGTGAACATATGATGAAGACATCAGGTCGCATGCTTACAGTTGTGTGCGGTTTCTTCTACAAGAGAACACTCCAAACAACATTCAGCTGATCAATATCTAAGCAAAGGAAACTGGATCATTCCATGGATCTGCACAAAGATGTAAATGTGTTTCTGTAGAAATAAATGCTCTCCAAGGTGATATCATTACATTAATGTCTTTCCATGGACAAGTCGTTGCCCAATACTTATATTCCACATCCAACTATAAGTTGAAAAGAAATCAGCATCCCCAACAGTCTGACTTGACTGTCTGCTGTGCCGCCATTGTTTCCGTTATTAATGTTCGCCAACTCATTGAGATAGATGAAGACCTGAACCAACTCTGCAACAGCTCGTCTGATCATGGAGACATGAGCCACTTCTTCCACTGCTAGCCTGATCATGGAGACATGAACAACCATTTATGCTGCTCGCTTGATCATGGAGACATGAACAAACACTTACACTGCTCGCCTGATCATGGAGAAATGAACCAACACTTCAACAGCTGGCCTGATCGTGAAGACCTGAACAAACTCTTCCACAGCTCGTCTGATCATGGAGACATGAACTATCACTTCCAATGCTAGCCAGATCATGGAGACATGAACATACACTTCCACTACTCGCCTGATCATGGAGACATGAAGTTGCACATTATCGTCGTAAAAGGTTGACGTCGAACTTACAAGTGATTGGGCCTACATATATGACATTGATTACAAATTTGGAAAATGTACAACACATAACCATAGCTTATTAAGCAGATAAACTACAACATTCTCTGTAATAGTCAAGGATGAGTCTTTGTCTCGGCATTGTTCTGACGCAACATGGACTGAGGAGACTCACAACCCAGGAGTCACCATCAGTCAGCAGATTGTGACAGACCTCGACTACACACATGGCGTAGTCATATCAGGCTCCGACTCTCAAGTAATGAAACATCAACTGGAGCACATATACGATCTTACCTCGAGCTTAGGCTTCCACATCTTACTAGCAGAAACGAAGATACACATCATTGAGTGTAACCTCACACAGACAGGGATGATTGTTGATGGCAGATATGTCAGCTTCACTTGTCCAGGAACATAACAATGCCAGAAGCCATTGGTGCATTATTAAATTGTTAGCTTGGCTGTTGTCTCCGTGGAAGCCTGGTATCGATTGTGGAATGAGCAGATGATTTCAATGGAAGCAACAAATGGATTACAATAATCTACACCCTGTCTGGCATGGTGTGCGGTTTCAAAATGTACGATATGCTTCAGGGATCAGAAGCGAATGCTTTCCCCGTGCGCATCATACGACCCATCCTTGCAATCCAAAGTTAGTATGTCTTGGCATTCGACGAACAATTGCATCGACATATATATATATAACCTTCAACACCATAAGTCATCGTAGATTCTTCCAACTGTGACATGCTGCCTGCCTCGCGTTTAAAGTCAACTATTGGTAACACGCCCAGTTCCCCTGGTCATCAACTCTGACGTGATCTAGATGTTGAAGGGATGAGGGTTTCTTATTTTGCGCGATAGACTCAAGCACCTTATTACTCCTCTGTATTGGGACATGATTCATGGGGAGCGATTAACCAATATGTGAGTCCATCTCAATACACTGAACCATTAGCGCAAAGTAGACTAGCAGCCAGTTAGGAACTATATCTACTGTTCATGACAAACCACCTCAACATTACCGGTGTAATGACACATCACACAGTTCGTCTCCTCTTATGCCATGCTATCCGTGGAGCAAGGTGATATTCTCGTCCTTGTCATACACAAAGACCCAGGCGAACCGCACTAATGCCCATTACAGCATGTTCCAGGTAAGACACTCTACGACAGAGGACGATTCATTCGAGTAAGTATATTCTTGTAGTCCCTTTCTGTAATGACTGAGGATACTACGGTATAGACTTAGAGTGATACACAACAAACAACATACTTGGTAGCAATGTTATTTTTACTTGCAGCGTTGTCTTTCACAGTCTCTGTGTTAAAATAATTTCAGCGCACATCTCCATTTGGATTGATCTGCTACTTCGCCTCTCCAGACACCAAAATGTATACCAAGAACACTCATATCACGCTTACACGTGTCGGTTCAACTTAGCTGTGCTCGGCTGATTGTTCTGTTGCCATAAGTCAACCGTCCATAGAGGACATTGTTCGGGATGCGACCATCTTGCATGTGACGAACATGACCAAGCCAACGTCGTCTTCCCTGCCTAAGGAGAGTATCAACACATTGGAGACAGGTGCGTGAATGAACATGTGCATTCTTCCCCATGTCCATCAATGTAATTTCAAGAATTTAGATCTTCTGTAGATGGTTCGATGTCCAGCTCGTCCATATTGGGATAGCTTTTGGCAGCATCAAAATCTGTCCGAATGAATAAATTGCCACATTATTAGAGCTCATAATAGTGCTCAACTTATCGCTCCATCTGCTTTCATGTATCTGTTGTTTTGTTGCCAGTGATGATTTGAGTGGGGCAGTTTTCAGGATCGATGTCTTTCTTTATACCCTCGTGCATTTATCTGATGTTCCGTGTTTGTGCTGCATTTTATAAGTTTTTACTGAGCTGTAGCAAATACTCATTTGCTCAACATCGAGATGTTTGTTGTACCTGACTCCTGCCGGTTAAACGTGTGTTGAGAACCTCCGTGTGGAAGCTGCTTGTATTTAACCAGATTAGCCCGCTTGGCCTCAAATACGGGCGCCATTTCCCTCGATGTTGCTTCAAACCAGTCATATGACGTAACAGTTATTCTTCAAAAGGTAGCAAGAGCAGGGATATTAATGGCATTTCTAAAATTTTCTTAGATCTCTGTCACCATGGTTTCAAGATCCGAGGCATTGCCAATTTCATCAAGAACATTGTAAAGAATGTTGACCAGCTCATGTTCTAACATCATGCTGTCGTCGATGCGTTGCCTATCTATGCTTCTGCTGTAGTGACAAGTTGCTGCCTGCAATTTGAGTGTGCATCAAACCAATGAAAGATAAATGGCGCAGTCTGCGCTATGGTAGGAGCGCGCCAGAAGAACCTATTTAATTATATATCATCTGCCAAGAATTAAATAAAGCGAGTGCTTATGTTTTGATCGTAGGTGCGTGCACAATACCTTATGCTGAGGTTTGGTCTACACAAATTCGTTTGTAAAACAAAGTCCAATGTAAACACAGAGCTCTTAGAGCCGCTGGCAATTCTCATGAATGTTGCCAATTCCTAACGTATTAAGACATGAAGGTCACCAGTCGTTGTCAGGCCCAACTCTAGCATTATAGTCGCCTAGTAAAACACGATGTTCTTGGCTGTGGATGCTTCTAATGATCGGTGATAAATCATCATACAATGCATCTTTGGCTACTTGTGTGGAGTGCAAGATAGGTTTATATGCACTCACAAGGATGAGAGACATGAATTGGTACGGATATCAAGTGTAAGCAGGCGCTTTAGGTCATTTGTGCATGGCTCAACCATTTTAATGTGCATGTGTGTTGCTGGGACGCTTACAACATGGTCTCTCTTTCCGTTGTGGGCTTTCGCTTCCCAGAAGAATACGATAGCCTTAACATTGTCAACATCAGTTGATCTGCAGTCCCAATATTATGCCGTGTCGCATATCAACTAATCCTTAAGATGCTGATCGCGGCTCACACAAATGTCAGAAATCGTTTTCTAGATGTAGAGTTATGATTTTAATACTGACTAATCTAAAGCAAAAACAAATGTGTAGTTGTAAGTAGTATGTCAGTGTCAGGAATGTGAAAATGTCAGTAATTTGACAGATGTGGGATTCAACTGATGCTGACAGTGTCATGGCTAACATCATACACTGAAACCGGTCTGTGTTTTTCAAATGCCGGTTGTGAAAAATAATAAAAAGTTAAACAAATAATATATGTTCATCATTGTCGATGAGGACCGCCAACATCGTCCTTGTCACAGATTTCCCTGTTAGGTGTGGGTGCGCATGTGGCTGAATATGTCAATGCGGGCACGAAACCATCTGCTACATGTCGGGCACACGAGGTGTGTAGAAGGTGATTGTGTTCCCGCTGTTCGGGATTTCTGGGTCTCGCGTCTGCTCTAGGCTTTCACAACACGGTCGTCTTCGCCGGTAGCTACATCCGATTTGACTGCGCTTCTCCAGTCAGATCTGTTTTGCGCAAGACATTCTTAGTTGCCGATGTCTATCTGGGAACTTTTCAGTGAGTCCTTTAGACCGTCTTTAAATCGTTTCTTTGGGCGCCCTCTCTCGTTCCATCCCTCTCTCAGCTCGCCATAGAGAAGCTTCTTTGGGAGCCGCTGGTCTGACATACGGACTAGTTGTCTGGTCTATCCTAGTCGTGCTTTTTCTAGCAGTGCATGGATGCTGGGCATGGTAGCCCTCGAGAGAATCTCGGTGCCAGTGACACGATCTTGGATGTGGAATATTCGCCTCAGGCAACCTGTGTTTGGAAGTGGTTTAACCTCCTTGCATGTCCAGAGTATACAGTCCAGTTTTCGCAAGCGTATAGTAGGGTTGGAATGATGGTTGCACAGTAGACTTTGAGTTTGGTCTTGACGCTGATGCCACAACGTGCCCACAACATCGAGCCCATTCTACCAAAGGCTTTGCTGGAGTTTGCTATTCTGCTAGCCACCTCATCGCCTAGGCTGACATATCTCGGCAGCGTGCTGCCCAGATATGTGAATTTGTCTACGACATTCAGCGTTGTCCCGTTGACTGTAGTCTCTGGTTTTGTGTACGGCATGACTGGTGCTGGCTGGTACATGCCCTCTGTTTTTTTTGCATTTATGGTCATGCCAACATGTTCGCATGCAGCCGAGAACCGGACCATTCCATTATGTATGGCCAGTTATGAGTTGCTTTTTAGAGAGCAGTCGTCAGCACATACAAGCTCCCTGATTATGTCGCCAGCCACTTTGGTTTTGACCTTCATTCCTGTGGGATTGAGTAGCTTACCATATGTACTTTATAGGTATTCCAAGTTCAGTGAAATGAAGGTGTCTGTCATCGTGGCCGCAAACATTATGCTGAACAAGGTCGGGGCGAGTACACGTCCTTGTTTTACTCCGTTTGATATTAGAAACGTTTTAGAGATTGCTTCGCTGTCCAGTACACGAAAACATATGCTTTCATGTAGCTGTTTCACCATAACTATGAACTTGTTGGGGCAGCCAAACTTCGACATTATCATCCACATCCCGCATCTGCTTAACTATATCAAATGCCTTTTGCAATCAATAAATGTGGTGTACAAGGCCTGATTTTGTTCCTGGCACTTCTCTTGTACTTTGCTAGCGGCAAAAATCGTGTTCACCGTTCCTCTTCCGGCTCTGAATCCACATTGGCTTTTTGGAAGATGGTGGCTTTGTTCCAGGTATTTTTTGAGGTTGTTTGGTAGTAAGCGCGCTAGGATCTTGCCTGCTACGGAGAGTAGCGATATTCCACGACGATTGTCGCATTCCTGACGGTTGCCTTTTCTCTTGTACAGGTGCACGATTGAGGCGTCCTTTAGCTACTGCGGAATTTTTCCTTCAGCCCACATGTGGCAGAAGTGTTCAGTGATCCTTCTAGTGAGGGATGGGCCAGCTGTCTTAAATACCTATGCGGGTATTTCATCCGCTGCTGGAGCTTTTCCTATAGATAGTGAACTGATTGCTCTATTGACTTCCACTTCAATGATGAGTTCATCCAGCATCAGATCAAGTTCAGTTGCACCTGTGGCATTCGCCGGATGGCCTTCTCATTTATGGACGATGGGTGGTTTAGTGTTTTGCAGAAGTGGTCTGCCCTTCTGGCTAAGATCTGAACCTTATACGTTAACAGTGCCCTATTCGCACTTCGAACTGGAGTGTTACTAGAGGGCTGCGGGCCGTAAATAGCTTTCGGTGCCTCGTAAAACCGTTTGGTGTAATGACGCTCGTTCAACATCTCAATTTCGTCAGAAACTAGAAGTATTGCCTCTATGCAAGCCTGATCTGGACAGCTTTGCGACCAGTATTTAAGGACGCTTTTGCTGCCAGGGACGGTGTGTCTTATGTGTATTCTCTGTGCGCTTCATGTTTTGCATCGAGAAGCCCTATATTTCCAGATTGTTCTCATCAAACCAGTCCTTATGCTTTCTCGTGAGTGGCCCAATGTGTTCAACAGCGGTATCGTAAAGTGTGCATCCCAATGATGCCCAATTCTCTTCCATGTCGTCCTTTTTCAAAACAAAGCTCAGATAGTCTGCACTCAAGCTCTTCCTGGAAACCACCTATCGTGGGTTGGTATTTTAGCTGAGAAGTATTTAGCCTTCTCTGTGGTTTCTTTCCCTTGGGGGCGCATTTTGGGCTGGATTTTGAAGTTCAGCTTGGCAATTACAAGTCGATTGTCGGTCCAACATTATGCACCACACATGCTCTTCAATAATTAAAAAAATTACCCACTGTTAAACGAGGCATACATGAACAGATCTTGGTGGTGTTGATAATGGAGACATGCTATATGACTGACACGCTCGGGTGTGCTGACATTATAATAATTAAAGTGTACAAGGTGACCCAAATTGGCGTGCTCTCCCCTGAGAATCACTAAAGAACATTTACAGACA
>JAVGWX010000004.1:4292749-4327749 GCA_036924085.1 Ariolimax columbianus | reverse complement strand
AGAGGATGAAGAAGGAGCAGGAGAAGGAAGAATGTGGAGTAGGAGGAAGGATGAGGACCGAGGAAGGAATGAAATTGGAGGAATAAGAAGAAGGATGAGGGAGGAGTAGAAAAAGGAGGAGGGAGGAGGAGAAGAAGGAGGAAAGAGAAGAATAAGGACGGATGAGAAGAGGAAGGAGGGAGGAGAAGAAGAAGGAGGGAGATCAAGAATGAGGCGAAGAAGAAGGACGAGGGGGGAAGAAGAAGGAGAGAGAAGAAGACAAATGATGGAGAAGAAGAAAAAGGAGGAATGAGAAGAAAAAGGAGGGAGGAGAAGAAGGAGGAGAGAAGAGAAGAAGGAAGAGGGGGAAGAGTAAGGAGGAAAGAGGAGAAGAAGGAGTAGGGAGGATGAAAAGTGATGAAAAGGAGGAGGAGGGAGGACGATGATGAGGACAAGAAGGAGGAGGGAGGAGACGGAAGGATGAGTAGAAGGAGGGAGGAGAAGAAGAATGAATGAGGATAAGGAGGAGATAGATGAAGGAGGGAGGAAGAAAGAGGAGGAAGAATGAGGAGGGATAAAAGGTAGGATGGAGATAAATAATGAGTGAGAAGGAGGATTGAGAAGAAAGAGGAGGGAGAAGAAGGAGGATGGATCAGGTGGAGGAAGAAATAAGGAGGATGAAGAAAGAAGGAGGAGGAAGAAAGAAGGAAGAGGAAGAAAGTGGAGGAAGCAGGAGGAGGACGAAGGAGGTGGAAGCAGGAGGAGGAAGGAGAAGAAGAAGGAGGAAGGGAGAAGAAGGAGGTATAAGAAGAATGAAGGAGGGAGCAGAAGGAGGAGGGAGAAGAAGCAGGAGGGAGAAGAAGAAGGGAGAATAATAAAAATAATAAGAAGAAGAAAAAGAAGAAGAAGAAGAAGAAGAAGAATATTAATAATAAAAATAATAATAATAATAATAATAATAATAATAATAATAATAATAATAATAATACATATACAGCAAATTTAGGAGATGGACGATTCTTTCAACCCTTCTGAAATCTCGCAGATAAGATAATGGCGTATCTTGTCGGGTTTGGTCAGAAATGGCTGTGGAACATGTTTTCTGAAAACTCTGAAAGTTGGTCTACCCAACCTGATAACCGACGACGCGCGAAGGAGCACATGAAAAAGAATACAGTGCCTTATCCTAGAGCGAGAAAGACATCCTTAGCTGAGTGTTGCAGCAGTGCCGTTCAGGCGCTTACCCTTGGTTGCCGCTGGTCTAGGAATGTCGCCCGACAGGCGACCTTTTAGAGCATTGCTCGGCTTTTCATGCAGCTTCTGCAGCTTGCCTTTTTCTAAATGTATAAGGATCACCTTTCCATTGGAGCAAACATAGCAGACTGAGAGAGGTACCATCCTTCATGGATAGCACATGGTCTCTTTATTTCTGCTCGGGCGTTATGCTAATAGCACAATCACTATCGTGTGACAAGACGAAAAGATCCAACGATTCGTTAAGCCCATATGACCCAAATTGACTTGATGGAGCTTGTTGGATTCGTTGATTATACCTGTTGGTAAATATATTCAATATATATTGTGTATCGGATTAACGTGATGTTATTTGCTCTAACAAAAAGCATATATTCAATACGGTATTAACCTAACACGTGGTCGTTTGGGGGGTTGGGGGGTTGGTGGTGGAAGGAGAGGTGCTTGCAATCGTGACGTCACTTCACTCATTTTATTAATTTGCATTTCACATTTAAATTGCTTTCATTCCCAAAATGAATGTCGGTCATCGTGCAAAGGTATACTCGATTATATTCAAGAACTGTTTATCTCACAAAGCAATGATGTCAAGAAATTGATCAAGTTGAAAATCCAGAAGCGGGTCATAGCCATAACCAGCAGAATTAATGGACGAACTGTTGGAAAGCGAGATAAATATGATGATAACGGATATGTTTGTGAGGAACATTTATGATATTATATTATTTAAGAGCGATCGACACATATATGAGAATATAATATTTGAGAGCGAACAACATATATATGCCATTATATTATTTGGCATCGAACGGCATATAAATCCGATTATATTATTTGAGAGCCAACGACATGTACAGGCGATTATATTATTTTATAGCGAACGGCATATAAATCCGATTATATTATTTGAGAGCGAACGGTATATGAATCCGATTATATTATTTTAGAGCAAATGACATATAAATCCGATTAAATTATTTAAGAGTGAACGGCACATGCATGTGTTTTAACTTTTTTAGAGCAAACTACACTGAACTAGTTTATATTTTTAACAAATTACAACACTACGCACCAGTACTGGAGATCAAATGTTCTTTCAAATAATGAATGGCTCAATGAATTCTCCTGGACAAAAACACAAATAAGAAATAGTTCAGTCAGCTCACCAGAACACAAACAAAAAATAGGTAATGGTTCAGTCACCTCACCAGAACAAAAACAAAAAATAGGTAATGGTTCAGTCACCTCACAAGAACAAAAACAAAAAATATGTAATGGCTCAGTCACCTCTTCAGAACAAAAACACAAATTGGTAATGGTTCAGTCACTTCACCAGGACTAAAACACAGATAGGCAATGGTCTATTGAGCGAACCAGAAAAAAACCATAATGCAACATGTGTTACTGTCACAGGGTACTGGCCAGATTATAATAGTCAGAAACCGAGAGAAGTATAAAATGAATCTACTTAAACAGTCTGTTGGATAAACTGTATGACGGAGAAGGAAACCTAACGCTGACCACCAGCGTTATGAAGGTCATTCTTGCGATTAGATGGTTTTTGAGCGAACTACTTCGAATGAGCTCAATTCTTTTTTGAAAACAGCTGACATTTTTATTGTTAATTATTCAACTACAATATTGACATGGCGGTAAGTCAATAGCCTTACTATGGAATCATAGCGTAAGAGTTGCACTTCTTTGTAATCAATATTTTTTTGTACGAATTGCTTTGAATTGCATAGTAAAGAAACATAGATTCGATAATTTTTTAACATAACAAACAAAAAGACAAGTGTCTTGCAACAATATTGTGGTAAATGAGGACCAACGACTGGTCATATACAAGATACGATCAGACAATGCTGGTAAGGGTCAGATGAAACACGAGGCTTACGAGTTGGTGACCGAGGTGATCCCCGAGTCGTGATCGTCACCCATTAAAATCCAAGCAAAGCACCACAACCTTAAGAACCCGTTCAACCTTCATCAACACGGTCGGAATGTGAAGAAATCTGCTGCAACCTGCTATATTACGATTTTTTCAGGACAAACACCGGAGCAAACTTACTCATCTCAAAAATCTAATAACAACAACCACAATACTGTCATGTTGCTGGTTTGGGGGATTTAGGTTCTTTGGCTGCAGGACAACTTGTGTGGGACGTCTTGTTTGAGACAACGATTGGGGTAGGGCAATGACTGGGTAGGACAAGGACTGGCGTAGGACAAAGACTGGGGTAGGACAACTTTAACGGTAGGTAAACTACTTGTGTAGGACAATTACTTGGATAAACAACGACTTCTATAAGACAACGATTGGGGTAGGGCAATGACTGGGTAGGACAACGACTGGGGTAGGACACATACTTGTGTATACAATTTTGGGTAGGACAAAAACGTGTGTAGGACTGACTGGGGTAGGACAAGGACTGGGCGTAATAGTTCCAGTCGGAGTATGAGCGTATTGGACAGGGGTGATGTGGTTGGTGACTGACAATAAAGTTACCTGAATGCGTGCCAAGTTCACTCTCCGTCTGGACACTACGCAAAGGTCACCCACCGTCCCAACAAAGGAAAACGAAGTTGGGGGAAAGAAAGTGTACAGGAATACTACGAACTGGCGACTGGCGTTCTGATTAGGGTAGTAGGGGATGAGTGACAGACAAGTGGGCAGCAGAGAGCTTGCTGCGATATTTTAGTGTCAGGTGTTCAAAGTAATTCGATCCAATAACGACTTTATAGAGTAATCCCCCAGAGATATATTGGATATTTCTAATTATGCTTGAGAATATAAAATACTAGACAAACTTTAGCTCAAGCAGACTGGCCAGGGAATGAGAGGGAGATATATAATTTAGATATGAGTATTTAGCTCACCGATTTGATAGAAGAGCGATTGATAGACTTAACATAACTTAACTTAACATCTTTATACTGGTTTAGAAGACCCTGCAGAGTCTGTATACAACCAGTTACATTTACATCACCTTGCTCTAAAATCTATGCGCATCCAGTTTATTCTTAAATGCATTAACTGTCCCTGCCTCCACTACCTCCCCTGGCAATGCATTCCAAGCAGACACCACTATCTGACTAAAAAAATATTTCCTAATATCTAACCTGGACCTCTCTTTAATCAGCTTGTAGCTATGCCCTCGTGTTATTGTAGGTGGCTGTTTTTAAAAAAAAACTTGTTATAGTCTAATTTATCGATTCATCTGATCATCTTATAAACCTGTATTAAGTCACCACGAATTCTTCTCTCTTCGAGACACTGTAGGCCGGTTTTTCTGAGTCGTTCCTCATAACTGTAATTCTGGAATCCCACTATCATCTTTGTCGCTCTTTTTTGTATTCTTTCTAGCATGTTTATGTCCCCTCTATGGTAAGGACTCCACACCTGTACACATTACTCCAATCTAGGTCTAACTAAAGCTTTATACAGTTTGACGATCACTTCATTGCTCCTATGTTTAATATTTCTTTTTATCATACCTAACATTGCATTTGCCTTTTTCACTGCTACCTTAACTTGCTCACTCACCTTTCCTGTATGATCTATTATAACCCCTAGGTCCCTTTCCTTATCTATCTTTCTAATATTGTTTTCTCCCATTCTGTAATTATGTTCCATATTGGATCTACCCATGTGGATTACTTTACATTTATTTACATTAAACTCCATTTGCCAGCTTACAGACCATTCTCGAATTTTATCTAAATCCGACATCAATATATCCACTTCCGCTTTAGATGAGACACTACTGCATAGTTTTGTGTCATCAGCAAATTTTGCAATCATGGATCTCATATCAATGTCCAAATCATTTATATATATCAAGAACAAAATTGGTCCCAAAACCGAGCCATGTGGCACACCACTTTTCACTTCACTCCACTCAGAGTACTCCTTATTTATGCCCACCCTCTGCCTTCTTCCCGTTAACCAATTTTCAATCCATTTGGTAACTTAGCCACCTATTCCATGTGATTTTAACTTTCGAAATAATCTTTGATGAGGTACTCTATCAAAGGCCTTTGCAAAGTCTAGATAAATAACATCCACTGGCTCCCCTTTATCTATGATTTTAGTAACCTCCTCCATGAATTCTGATATATTTGTTAAGCATGATCTCCCTCTAGTAAACCCATGCTGACTATTTCTAATTAGATTACATTTTTCTAAATGCAATACAATGTTTTCTTTGATTATTGACTCTAACAATTTACAGACTATGCTCGTTAAACTCACCGGTCTATAATTTGCCGGATCTGATTTTTGGCCTTTTTTGAAAAAGGGGATCACTCCTGCATCTTTCCAATCCCGTGGAACAATCCCTTTTGTAAGTGATTGAGAACATAATATAGCCAATGGTTTTGCTAGATGGTTTCTAATTTCATACAGCAATTTTGGGTGAATACCATCTTGACCTGGACATTTATTCACTTTCAACCCCTCCAATTTTTTAAAAAACCATTTCCTCTGTAATACAGATTGATCTTAATCCCCCTGTATCCATGTCTCTTTGAAAAATATCTATAGGCTCTTTGATCTCGGAGCAGTCCTCCTTTGTGAAGACTGTGCCAAAGTACTGATTTAGCAGATTAGCAGCCTCCCTATTCTCACTTATTATTTTCCCTGTACTGTCTATGAGAGGGCCTACTTTGTCTTTCGTTCTTTGTTTATTTCTAACATAAGAAAAGAAGCTTTTACTGTCAGTCTTGATCCTCTAAGCAAGTTTTTTTTCAAAGTCTATTTTTGCTGTTTTATTCGCTTTCTGGGATATGTTCCGCTTGTCCAAATATTTTACATATGTTTCTTTTGATTTACCTGCCTCTATATATTTTTTCCATGCTTTATTTTTTGCTCTTCTACATTTCACTAAAAATCTAGTTATCCACTTTTTACGCTTGGGGTTTACCTCCCTACATGGAACACATTCCTCTTTTAGCGTTTCTAGAACTGTTTTAAAACTTTCCCACTCCTGTTCAACATCTGTTCCTACAATAATATCTTTCCAGATTATGTGGTTTGCTGCCTCTTTCATCCTCTTAACATCTGCTTTAGAGTAGTCGTATGTTCGCGTGTTTATGTTTACTTCTTTCCCTGCAATAAGATCCCAACGGATGATTTGATGGTCACTTGAGCCAAACAGTTCGCCAACGGTAACGTTTTCAATCATATTTTCCTCTGTGGTAAAAACTAGGTCGAGTATGTTTTTGCCTCTGGTGGCTGCTTCTACATGTTGAATTAAAAAATTGTCAGTTATGCACGTAACAAAAGGTTTTGACTCTACAAGTGCTTCTGCCATATCCCATTTTATTTCTGGATAGTTGAAATCTCCCATTAATAATACTTTCCCTTTACTTGCCTTTGCTATACTACTAATCAGCTCCTCATCTTCCTCTTTTTGACTTGATGGACATCTATAGCACACTCCAATCACTGTTTTTTCACCCCCACTTTCTATTTCTCCCCATACACTTTCATTTTTGTTACCACATGATAAATAATCTTTGATCGTTATATTAACATAATGTATACAGTATAATAAAACGCCACCTCCCTTAGTCTTGTCTCCAATTATCCTATCTTTCCTTAACATTGTATATCCCTCAATTTCAAGTTCACTATCTGCAATTTTCTCATATGTCCATGATTCTGTTAACCCTATTATATCTGGTTTTTCTTCTTCTACATACAGTTCCAATTCTTCTCTTTTATTTACTATGCTTCTCACATTTGCATAAAAACATTTTAGTTTGTAATGTTGTTGGTTTTCCTCTTTTTGCTTCTGCTTTATCATTTTAGTGTTTGCTTTTCTACTATGTATTTCACACTTCCCTGACACCAAATTACCCCTTTGACTACATCCTCCATAGCACCCTATTGTAGGCCTATCTTTAGTCTCATACTTCATAGGCCTTACTAGTTTAAATTTCTAACACAATGATAGAACATATACTTTGCTACAACATGCTGTCCTATCTCATTTAGATGTAAACCTCCCCTATCTAACATTTTACTTTTGTCTACTTTAACATCAATAAATTCCATTCCCATGTCCGCACATGGCGGTTCTACTAATGTTAGAGATAGAACAGGATCGCTCAAACAACATACACCGTTGAGTCTGGGCCAGCCGCTGAAATAGGTGTGTGTTAAGCGTTTCGTATCTAAAGGTAATCTCAATGTGTAGCGTACGCAGGACGCCTTGTGAACGAGGTATGTCCTGACGAGTTAAGCGAGTGTGTAGATCAAGTAGGTGATATATAAATAATTGTGTGTTGTGTGTAGACACGAAGGGAACGAGGTATGTTCTACAGTTGTGCGTGTTAACAGCTATGTCTAGGAGATATCTAGATGTGTGTGGTGTGCGTTGACACAAAGGGAACGAGATATGTTTATGTTTCAGAACATGTGTATACGCAGATCGACTGAGTTAAAAGATCATATGTGTGTATACGTAGGATATATTGAATGCATTATATCTAGATCGCCCGACTGATGGGATTTGAGCGAGGAAGCGTTTTTGAGAGTGTGTTGAGGATGCATATAATGGGAAGGGTGTGTGATGTGTGAACGGCAATATAACTGGGTTTTGATAGTTGGGAATTCCATAAATAGCTACTGCTTAAAATGTCCGCTTTAGTTTAATATTTATATTTATAAATATAAATGAATACTTAGTTAAGATGATATGTATTGTGTTGTATTGTAATTTCATTGCACTCACTTTAATACGCCACCTGATGTGTGCTATGTCATTTGCTGTATGTTGTTATGAATGTTGTGGTTAAGTGTGATAACGTTTTAGCTAGAATACCATATTGTAAACAGTGGGATCTGCTACATGGGGTGGGACAACGATTGAGATAGGACAACGACTGGGGTAGGACACCGACTGAGGTAGGGCAATGACTGGGGTAGGACACAGACTGGGGTAGGACAACAACGGGGGTATGACCAGTATTGGGGTAGGACAACGACTAAAGTAGGACAACGGTTCGGGGAGGACACCGGTTGGGATAGGACAACAGTCGGGGTAGGACAACGAATGAAATAGGACAACGACTGTGGAAGGACAACGGATGGGTAAGGCAACGTCTAAGGTAGGACACCGACTGGGATAGGAAAGCAAATGGGGTAGGACAACGACTGGGGTAGGACAACGACTGGTATAGATTCAAAACTAGGGTAGGACAACAAATAAGGCAGTACAATGACTGGAGTTGGACAAAGATTGGGGTAGGACAACGAATGGGGTAGGACAACGACTGTGGTAGGAACACGGCTGGGGTAGGACAATGATTGAGGTAAGACATTCTCTTGTGTTTGAGCCGTACAGGGTTCTTGGAGTTAACGTCCTTGTTAGAAGACGTCACCAGCGACAATGATAATATAGTCACTTCCGGCAAATTAAACATTAACCGGATCTATAACTCTAGAGATTGCGTTCATATAATAGACTTGTAGTTGGTTGACCTTCGAGTAATGGTGGGGGCATGCGATGCTGATAACAGAAACAAGAGCGAAAAAATAACATGAAAACATAAAGAAAGTAGACACACTTACCATCACGCCTGTTATAGATAATGTATTTCACGATAACTTGGGGACGGTTGTACTGAAGGGTCCATGAAGGTGATTCTTCTTTGTTTGTGTGAGAGCAAAGACGAGGATTAACATCATCGGTCCTTGTTCCATCAACGGCTAGTGATGCGACACCTATTAATGAATTTAATTGAAAAGCAGACGACTCAGACGCAGTTTGCCTTAACGCCACGTTACGACCTGCAATGACACATTCAGATAACCATTATTATGTGCTGTAAACATACACAAATAGCGAGGACATTATATAAATCACTCAGAGGAAAATGAACTCATTCAAAAGCACATATTAACGATAGAGAACATCTATGACAAGAGCTGACAGGTAGATGTGAGAGATATATGATAGAAGTCAGCGAAAACATCACTTAAATAATGGTTAAACAAGATCATAAGTATGCCTGCCTCGAGAACAGTAACGGACACGAAGCCTCGTTGTGACAAAGGTATGCATTTAACAATAACTGGATACACAATAACAACACAGGTAACAAAAATATACTCAGTTGAAATGTATTTCAGTATTACAAAGTCGGTCCGCTGGAGTCTGTGTGTATGCCACGTGCATGAATAGCACCACTGCCCCACAGAGAGCATGTCGTAAGAGACGACTAATTGTGTGACATTGTCTAAAACGGGCGGTCGTAACTAAAATGATGCAGGTCTACTTTGTTCTAGTGTTCGAGTCAACTGAAATAGACTAACACATCGATTAACCACAATCCGTGGAACTTGTCTCAACGAAACGGAATATTAAGGCGCTCGATCCTAGCGCGATAAGCAGAAAATCCTTTACCCAGCTAAATCCAGTTCACACCATATATGTGACATGAACAAGGGCAAACGTCTGTGTGGAAATGCAGCTCTAGTAGGACTAAGACAAAGAATTACAGATACAGATAAGCATGTTAAAGTGCATAACTGAAAACTGTTTTTGAATCAACATTTAGAAGAAGCTACCAGAGGCGAACACACACACTCGACGTAGTATTTACTATCCGTTTAGCTCAAGTGACCATCATATCATCTGCTGGGGTCTTATAGAAAAGAAGAAAGAAAACAAAAAGTGCACAAACATAAAACTAATCTAAAACAAATGGTATGGACCATCAACGATGCCGACTAGCGATCCGCAAGAGTTGCTTCGATGACTCTACGGGCAGCTTCCGGGAAACCAAAGTGCTTTGGTTCCGGGGGAAGTATGGTTGCAAAGCTGAAACTTAATGGACTTGACGGAAGGACACCACTAGGAGTGGAGCCTGCGGCCTAATTTGACTCAACACGCCAACACTGTAATGATTGACAGGCTGAGAGCACTTTCGTTGGGTCTAATAGGGAACGTATGCTGGAATTAGACCCTCGGAAGACAGGTCAGTTTTACCATACTAAAGACATAGCGTTGAAACTGGTAGAAAAATAACAGTCAGTTGCAACTGGAAAATTTTCAAGCAATTTCAGAGCGGAGGCACTGATGGCTGCGGTAGAAGCAATGCTGATAGGCGAAAGCATTGAACGCCAGATAGTCCTTTTTACAGATGCCCTGGCCGTAGTCACAGCACTAAACAGCCAGAAAAGTACTGAACTTAATGATCTAAGAGCAGGACTCTGTCAACTATGCCTGCAGTACGCATCAAAAATAGTATTGGTACAGTGGGTTCCATCCCAATAAAACATCCAAGGCAACGAGGAGGCAGACAGGCCGGCAAAAGAAGGTGCAAGACTTCCACAACCAGATTCTAGGGTGACCTACGAAGAGTCCAAATAGCTTATTAGGGCCAGATAAATGGCCAAATGGGAAACAGAACATACTGACTATACACAACACGAAGACTATTACCAGCTGAACAAAAGAGAGCAGGTCGTGGTCTTCAGACTTCGCACTGGCCACAACAGACTGAGGTACCACCTTTTCAATAAACTGAGGATAGATGGCACTGACGAATGCACTTGTGGAACCGGGAATTTTACTGCTAAACATCTGCTGCAAAACTGCCCGACATAAGAGGACTACAGAAAGCAGATGTGGTAATCACCAGTGGCAACACTAGACACCCTCTATGACAGTGTCGCAGCATCAGAATGACCGCTTTTTTTCGAAAATACAGGGTGATAAACGACAGTGTACGATGAATAAGAAGAAGAAGAAGAAGAAGAAGAAGAAGAAAAAGAAGAAGAAGAAGAAGAAGAAGAAGAAGAAGTAGAAGAAGAAGATTCAACATTTAGAAGAAGCTACCAGAGGCAAATACACACTTGACGTAGTATTTACTAACTTGAGAAATATAAGTGCAAAGTTATCGTTAGAGAACCGTGTAGCTCCAGTGACCATCATATCATGTGCTGGGGTATTATACAAAGGAAGAAAGAAAACAAAAAGTGCACAAATATAAAACTAATCTAAAACAGATGTTAGGGAGATGTAAAAAAACGAGTCACATAATATGGAATGGTGGAAATATTGTCGAAGAAGAGTGTGAGAGCTTCAAACCAGTTCCATTACAGATACAAGAAGAATGTGTTCCATGTTGTCAGATAAAGTACATTCACAAACAGTGGGTAACTAGATGTGTAGGTAATGGTAAGAACACATAAATGAAAAAAAAGAAAACATCTAGGTTAATTCATTAATACAATTGGTTTACAAAAAAAAATATGGGTATGGTCAGATAGAGCACCGAGACGAAAACACAAGCGGAACCTACTTTACGACCAAAAACCCTTCATTGTGGACAACAAATAACAACAATGTTAAACTAGTGAATCATAGAAGATGGGAAGAATACATATACGGGGAATGTCAACATATAAGGAACGAATAGTACTTATCTGATACCTCACACACCACTATGTGTCAGGTCGGGAGCCGGACTCCAAGTGATTTACAAATGTCGGATTACGTGGACAAGAAGTGGGAAACTACCTGATATGCCGAATATGAAAAAGACAAAATGATGATCAAAGTTTGACGAAACGGCAAATATATTTGATCCATAATGAGATGTTAATTAAAAGCCTGAACGATCTTAATGCCCCGTGGTTGGAGAGAACGGATGCTGGAGATCAGTTTTGCAGTTCTACAGTTCCATACCAGTCTCCCAATTGTATGTCATACCCCTCTGAGGAGAAATGATAAAGTATATGAGGTTGCTGGACTTACATGTGAACCACTTCTTGACGAAGAACGCTGCTATCGGGAAGGTAATCAGAGTGACGAATATGGATATGGCGGAATATGATACCACGGAGAGAGACGCACTGAAGATGATATGAGAAAACGTCTGACACGGTCAGAGGTAGGACATTGAGTGCAAATTAGAGAGTCATGACGTGAGATAGGGAGGGCTGAGGCGAGAGTGGTCTCAGGGTAGATTGTATCGCGAAAGAGGTCAAATATCTCGTGGGCCCTGGGAAGTACATCAGTGTCATTCTCAAAAAAGGCGTCTAGCGCAGATGAGTTCTCAGGAAGGGAGCAGGTCGTGCAGGATTAAGTATGAGAGGAAGTATAGAGGAGGTAGTTGTGGGCGTCAGTTTGTTTATAGTAGGCATTGGGGGAGAGGCATGACAGGTCAATACAGTCAAAAATGTTTAAGAGATCCTTCTCAGACATGTCCGTAAAACCAATCACATCGTCGGTGTATCGTTAATACATGAACGTAAAGGACCATGATGATGACGCCATATTAATTATACAAGGCCTCCCATTCTGGTGCCGATAACTACCAGCTGATGTGGTCTCAGAAATGGTCTTTGCAAAGCAAGGTATTGAGGGTGGGTTGGAAGAAAGTGGATGTGGCAATAGATGTGTTGACTATCTGGTCAATGAAGAAACGGAGGGAATATAAGCAATCATAGCGGAGGGTAAGGATGCAAAATGAACATGCATCAAGTAGGAAGAGACGATAGGAGCGGTTGGGAAGACGACAACAGTAGATACAACGATTAAGGCGTGGTTGATATTCTTCTGAATTGTGGGGAGATTCTCAATAAAACCTGAAGAAACTGTCAAGGAAGTCATATACCAGTTTGGTGAGACTGGAACATGGGAGACAATATGGCGGACTGGAATCTTGGGCAGCATGTAGAAGGAAGGCTTAATAAGCCAGCTGTTAAATTTTGGGAGGTTCGCGTTTCTATCCGGGAGGAGATGTCGTCGGAGGTTCGTTGCGCTAACAGGGAGGAGATGACGTTAAAGGTTCGTGGCTCTAACAGGAAGGAGATAACGTCGGTGGTTCGTGGCGCTAACAGGAAAGAAATGATGTCTGTGGTTTGTGGCGCTAACAGGGATGAGATGGCGAACTGTCATGTCAAAGATGATGGTAGAGACCTACTTGTTGAAGAAGGCACTTGCATCATTGGGTTGCAGTTTATAGAAATGAGTGTTGGAGAGTTAAATACAGCCCTCCTGAACACATTAATCCGTTCCCCATGCCTCCACTACTCAACCGTTACCACCAAGGTCAATTGCAAGATCGTTACGCCGACTGAGGCTAACCAGAGCGCAAGCCTCGGGGTGAGAAATGATCGAGCACTCCAGGCGACAAGGGCAGAAGGCCTTGGTGTCGGGAAGAGTAGCTTTAATGTAGAGGTCTCGGACACGCGTTCGACCGGGAAGCGGGGCCCAGTCAGATTTGCCGTCGGAATTGTCGGAGAAAGGTAATGGGGTCAGGAGAAAGGCAGGAGTTGGTATTGGTGTGGTACCATTGTTTGAGGCGCAGGCGGCGTTGATAAGCATGCATGACCTTGAGAACCGAGTACTGGTCAATGAAGAGCTGGAAAGGGACATATTTAAGGCCTTTGCAACGGAACCGATATTTCACTCTTAGTCAGGGGCAGATCAGAAGCGATTTACAACTTGATAGCGAAAAGCTGTGGACGAGTAGGGAGGGACAGTGCTAAGAAATAGATTGTTCCACGGGATTGGAAAGATGCAGGAGTGATCCCCTGATTTACAATGGGCAACATATGTGATCCAGCAAAATCAACCGGTGAGTTTAACGAGAATAGTCTGGAAATTGTTATAGTTAATAATCAATGAAAACATTGTAACGCATTTAGACAGGTTTAATCTAATCAGAAATAGTCAGCATGGGCTTACTATACAAAGATCGTACTTAACAAATATATTCGAATTCATGGTGGAGGGAACTAACATTCGAGATGAAAGTGAACGAGTGCATGTTGTTTATCTAGAGTATGCAAAATGACCTTTGATAGGTTACCTCATAAAATATTTGTAACAATGGTCTTCTCTGACTCTATGTTTTCGTATCGGCCAGTTGTTCTATCAAGCCTGGTAAGGAAACTACTTGATGGAATGAACTGCCAGTGTTTCGTATCTCAGGACTTCGTTGTTAAAATCGTTAATGTTATCTTTAGCGTTTCAGTTACATATATGTAAACGCATTTATGTAGACATGTACAGCGTATGTATGCATGTGTGTACGTGGTATCTCACTCAGAGGCGTCGTTTCCCTTCTTTATTATCAGGTCAGGTCAGGTCATCCCGTAATCGGTGAGGTCGTTCGGGAACGCATGAAGACATCCTTACAACACCATGCAACCCTTCTCTGTCAGCGGCCGCTGCCTGTGACTCTTCTGGTCGAAGATTGGTCCATTATTTGATGTTATCATCCCATCTAATTTTGGAACGGCCTTATCGTCGTCTGCCATGCGCCTTTCCGTATAGGATTGTATTTGCAAGACCATTTGATCTCGACATGTCACCGTACCATACGAGTATCCATCTTTTGACAGTTGCCAAGAGGTCTTCTAAAGGGCCTATTGCTGCTGTAATTATATCTCTTATTTTCCTCATTTGTAACTCGATCTGTGTATGTGACGTTTAAAAGTCTTCGGAAACACCTCATCTGTATCGCCTGTTTCCTTCGTTGTAATTGCCTATATCTCACAAGCATATAGGATAATTGACAGGACCAGTGTACGCATTAATCTGATTTTCGCGCATATTGCTAACCTTTTTTCTTACCATATTTTGTTAAGCCATGTAAGCGCCGATATTGTCTTCGCTATTTTGGCCAACACCTCATATTTTGATCCTTCATCACTGACAATCGACCGTATATATTTAAAAATGTCAACCACTTCGACATCCTGACCGTTAGCGTTTATCCTGCTGTTGACGCCGTTGGCGCTATTGGTCATTAATGGCGTCTTTCCAGCGTTTATCTTCATACACATAGTCACGAGCTGTTTCTTTGAGCCTTCTAACCCATTCCTGGAGTTCTCCATCTGAACCCATCTACCCGTCGATATCATCTGCAAAACGAAGGTTGGTAATCGTTCGGTCCCCTATCTTCACGGTACTAACGTGACCTCCACGTGTCTTACTCACAATTCCTCTAAATAGTATATTGAAAAGAGTTGGAAAGAGTATACACCCCTGTCTCACACAAACTGATGTGCGAAATCAGTCCCCTCACCTCCCTTTCAGGAAAACTGCGATGGACGCCTTGCAATACAGGTGTTAAATGGCCGTTATATTTTTTTTCGTTGATTGTATACATCCCCATGATTGCCCATAACGCTTTATGCCATACCCTATCAAACGCCTTCTTAAAAACAACAAACAAATGATACAGTTGTTGCTGTTGTTCTGAATATTTCTCGCTTAGCAGCCCTAAATCAAATATATGTTCTGTAGTGCTTCTTCCCTGTTTGAACCCTGCTTGCTCCTTGGCAATGATGTTCTCTGCTCGTGGTTTTAATCGGTCGATGATTAATCTTAGCATGATCTTGCTAGGGTGGCTGATGAGGCTTATTGTTCTGTAATTTCTGCACATGTTTAGGTTTACAGACTTATGTAACAGTTAAATCATTGATTTCGTCCATACGTCCGGCCAGTTTCCTATCTTCCATATTTTGTTGCACATGCGTGCCACGCCTTCCACCACTACCTCTCTTTCTGCCTGTAAGAGCTATTCTGATATATTTTCGACGCCGGTCACCTTCCCTCTTCTCAATGTCTTTACCGCTGCAGCTACCTCTTCCTTTGTTATTAGTTGGTTACCCTCTATAGTTGTTGATGTTGGGGCATTGTTTTCTCAGGTTCGTTTCGTCCTTCATAGTTATATAACTCGGAATAGTACTCTGTCAATCGTGCCAGTACGTCATTTTCCTCAGTAACGCACTTTTTATCCTGGATCATAAAGTTCCTGCCTTGTCTTGGTGTTATCAGTTCTTTGACAACCTTGTGTGCTCCTTTAGCGTCATTTATGTTTAATCTCTATTCGATGTTGATACATTTGCTCACCTCTTTCACCTTTTATTGTATCGCTTTATTGGCATCTTTATATCTACCGACCTCATCAGGTGGGTGAAATTGGTTTGTCAGTTACCTTGTTCAATCGCAAGGGTCTAGATTTCTTATTTCACCTTTTGCTTCTTTTCTGTTTTTTTGGTGGCATCCCATGATCTCTGATCCTATGTCTATGAGAGATGTGTTAAAAGACTATATTACTGTATCTGTATTCAGTCTCTCTCTGAGAGCCAAACGTGGAGGAAATATCTCGCCTACCCTTGATTGGAACACTTCGATGATTTTTGCGTCTTTTAGTTTGCCGAGGTCAAACTTTAGTCTGGTCACATCTTTCTTTGCGACTTCCTTCAATCGCAGACACATAGTTATCATAACCATTTCGTGGTCGCTTCCTTTATCCGCTACGGGGAAACTCGTTTTATCGGTGTTGATTGTAGATCGAAACCTCCTTTGGGTCAATATAAAGTCAATCTGGATGTGCACTTCATTGCTTAGGTTATGCCATGTCCAGCGTCTAGACGGCTTGTTTAACCAGAACGTCTTTGCCAACAACAGCATCGTGCAAATTCTAGGAGTCTCAGGCCCCGGTAATTGGTTTCTTTATCTCCGTACGTTCTCCTCCAGTCGTGGACTGCATATTCTCCAATTTGTGCATTCTAGTCACCTTGAACTACCAATATGTCTTTTTTTTGCGTTTCGTCTTTCAGACTTTGAAGTTGATCATATAATGCCTCTATTTAACAATCTTCGTAATCTGCAGTCGGTACATATCACTGTATTATAATAATATTAAATCATGCTGCCTTTAGCCGTAATATGATAAAACGGCTTGATATTGAGCGGAAACCCAGTATGCATCTGGATGTGTCTTTATGCACCAGTATCCCTACTCCATGTAAATGTCTGTCCTCACTGCCACTGAAGCAGAACTTGTAGCCCTCCTCCGTGGTAAACTCTTCCAAGCTTTTCCATCGAGCCTCGCATATACCGAGGATGTTACATCGGTAGTTCTCCATCTCGTGCGTTAGCTCATTGATTTTGCCACATGGGTTCAGTGTTATAACATTTGTTATAACTATTGTTAGTTTGTCTTTCCTCAATGTGATGGTTCCACCAGTAGCACACATATTACCTCCGACCTGGTGTGGGATGGCAGGCGCGGTGATTGTAAACCCGTGCTGCGACCGAGCCGGTATGTTTAATGGTGGTTGTGTTCTAGTGTGACTCTAGGGTGGTTTTCTCTTGGCGGAGTCCATCTTCTCTCCAGGCCGGTGCGGGCCAACTCTGCATCTGACCTGGAGGAGCCCATCTCCCTAGGCGAGACATTGCCTCTTTTGCCTAAAGCGTCTGGAAAATAGTTTTCCAGTGTACACCACTTGAAGGTGAGGTTGTCTTGTGTGTTCGCTTTATCGGCAGGCTATTCATTTCACTTTTCGCCCCTCAGACGAAGAGCTAGCCGACCCCGACATCGCTGGGTTGCGATGCTGAGCGCAATCTACAGCATTTCACTATACTATATGTTTGCAACATGTATTTGAATATGCTGTTATATATGAAACGATATTAATCACCACTCCAGGTGACTACACTTGGCAACAAAATGGTTTATGCTTGTTCTGTAATGAAATATGTCTCTAAAGAAATATGTGTAATGAAATATGTATCAATCAAATGTGGCTTTGCTAGCTAACCATCGTATTGCAAAGGAATCAAATATCCTACAATAGATAGAAGCAAAAAGTCTACACTAGATAAAATGAAATAGTCTACCCTAAATACAAGGAAACAGACTGTACAAGATACAAGGGAATAACCTGCACTAGATACAATAAAAATAGCCTACACTAGAGACAAGGAAATTAACTTCAATAAATACAAGTTAAAAGTGGTTATAGCCGCGGGTGGGGTTGATGATGGACTTTTAACACCAACTAAATGCTCCCGTGGAGTGTGTCTAATATAGCCTGTGACAACAAAGTGGAAGGCGAGCCTCTGGCGTTTTAAAACTAGTCGTTTCGGACAGATGGGGCTCGAATGCCTAGGACCGCAGCTCATCTAAAAGAAGGAAAACTGATTTCAAACCATATGAAGGTTTGGAAATGCTATTGTCGTATCGTGTCAGGTTTAGTCAAATGTGATTTCTGTTTTCTGGTAACTCTGAAAGTTGGTCAGCGTCTACCATGCATGACAATCGGCGATGTGCGGAAGAGCACACACAAGAGGATACACAAACCTAGAGCGATAAAGAGCAACTTCATATGAGTGTTGTGGAAGGGCAGACCAGACCCATAGCTTTGGTTGACGACTGGTCTAGGAGTGACGATCCGATACGAAAACAGATAGAGCATGGTTATGCTGATCCAGCACCTTCTGCAGCTTGCCCTGTATTGGTATCACCTTTCCCTTGGAGCAAACAAGGCAGACCGAGAGAGGGACCATTCTGCATGGGCAACACATGGTCTCTATATTTCTGCCCTGGCTTTTTGCTATGGAGAGATGCAACTCCATCCTTGGCATTAACAGGTCTAAGAATAAAAACGGGAGACAGCAGTTTACGAGTTATAAGCTCTTTCCAATTGGCAAGGCAGGGGCGCTACGTGCTGTCTCCGATGGTGGGAGATACTGCCGGCTTTTACTGATCAACTAACGCCCGCATCAAACTGGGTGGTCCCCAGCTAAAACGGTGTGGACCCGCCACATCCTGTCTGCTTTAATGGGTACTTGGGGCTAGGACAAATTCAAAATCGCTCGCTGTAAATGAAGTGTACCAGGCAATATTACTGAAAATGAACACTGCAGGCTTCGACTTGCAAATTGGAATGTTAGGAACATGTGTCCGGGCCATGCCACTGACATCAGAGACATTGGTGGAATGTTAGGTCGATGTGTCCCGGACATGCCACTGACCTCAGGGACATTGGTGGAATGTTAGGTCTATGTGTGCGGGACTTGCCACTGACCTTAGAGACATTGATGGAATGTAAGGTCGATGTGTCCGGGACTTGCCACTGACCCCAGATACATTGATGAAATGTGAAGTCGATGTGTCCGGGACATGCCACTGACCTCAGAGACATTTGTGACGTTAGAAAAACGGCTGTTTTTGATGCTGAACTGAATCGTCTTGGTATAGATATTGCTGGTTTGCAGGAGACACGCCTACCCGTGAATGGGTCACTTAGGAAGAACAATTATACTTTTTTTTTGAAAGGCAAAGGAAGGGAAGAAACCCGACAACATGTGGTTGGTTTTACAGTGTATAACTCGATATTGTGTGCTATTGAGAGTCCAGTTGGAGGATATGAAAGAATGTTAACATTCTACCCCGTGTAGATTCATAACAATTATCGAGGAAAACGCTCCGACGATCACATCGGCCGAAGATGCAAAGATCCCGTCTAAATAGAGTTAAAGAATACAGTGCATGCAATTGAAAAATCGGACTGCCTATACATACTTGGTGATCTAAACGCTCGGATGGGATTGTACTCGAATTCATGGCCAGTTTGTTTAGGCAAACACAATTTTGGGTTTGCATGAAAATGGACAAAGGCTGCTGGAATTCTGCATACAAAACTATATCTGCATCACACACTCCTAATTTGCAACAGACGATCACCTTGAGGCATCATGAAAACACCCACGATCTGGCCATTGGCACCAACTGGACTTTATTATCACTAGGACACAACATCTGAATCAAACCCAATTAGCAAGCAGCTACACGAGTGCTGACTGTGATACTGCCCACAGTTCTCTCTGAAAGATCAGGAGACTGTACAGCTAGTGAAAAGTGGGATTTAATCAAATAAGCTACCCTCAAAGCAGTAGTAACAGCTTATGACATTATAAAACACAGCAATCAAGACCGGTTTGAAGCAAATAGTAGGATACTGCAGTCTTTGATTGGCAGGAAATAGGCAGCACTACTGAGAAACAATGACAAAACAACACAATGCTTTCTGAATGTATTGAAACAAGCGAGAAAATAAGTGCAACAGACAGCTAGACAGTGTGCACATGACTATTGGGTACATTTATGTGAGAATATCCAAGATGCCTTTAATAATGGTAACATCAGAGGCATGTATGAAGGGATACAGGAAGCCATTGGCCCAACAGTGAAAAAGAGGGCGCAGATAAAGGCATTATCTGAAGAAACTATCACTGATAAAAGAAAGCAGTTAGAAAGATGGGTAGAGAACTATCTTGAACTCTACCTAAGTGAGGCAGAGCTAAACGAAGATGCCCTCAATGCCATCGAGGTAATGACAACTCTAGACCATCTGGACTCGCTGCCAACCATAGCAGAAGTTAACTGTGCTAGTGCTGGTCTTTCTTCTAGCAAGGCTTCAGGAAAGGATGGAATCCCGGTAGAGGTGATCAGGAGTGGAAATGACATACTTCCTTTACAGATGCACCAGTTAATAACTTTATGCTGGAATGAAGGACATGCTTTCAATAATTCGAGAATTGTAACATTGTACAAGAACAAGGAGGACCGGAGTAACTGCATTGACTACAGAGGAATTTCGCTTATGTGTACCGTTGGGAAAATACTTGTCAGATTTGTTCTTCGTAGACTCCAAGACCTAGGAGACAAGGTTTACCCAGAGTCACCGTGCGGATTTCGTGGGAATAGGTCTACCACAGATATGAAATTCTCGTTACGACAGTTGCAAGATGAATGCAGATAACAAAAGCAACCATTGCATATTGGCGTCATAGATCTCAAGAAGGCATTTGACTTGGTCAGTCGTGGGGGTCTGTTCAAAGCGCTCGGGGGGATTGGTTGAGCTTTACCGAGTCGTTCCACACTGACATGAAAGGCACCATCAATTGTGACTGTGCGTTCTCAGAGAAGTTCGCAATCAAGTGCGGAGTAAAGCAAGGATGTGAACTTGCTCCAACTATCTTTTGAATATATTTCTCACTTCTCATGAGGCATTCATTTCGTGACCAGGAAGATAGTATCTTCATTCACTCTCGCACATATGGTGGCCTATTCAATTCCCAAAGGCTTAAAGCCAAGACCAAAATAAACAGGGTGCTGATGAGATAACTACTTTTTGTGGATGATGCCGCAATTACGACTCATTCAGAGAAGGAACTGCAAAGCTTATTATCTGCATTTGTGGATGCCTGCTGTGAGTTCGGGTTAACAATCAGCAAAATAAAAACACAAGTTATGGTCCAGGGTACAAACAAACCACCAGCAATCTCAATTGATGATGAAACTCTCGATGAAGTAGATCACTTTGCGCACCGTGGAATCCTCAGTCAATATTAAACTATCCCTGGACCAAGAGACCAATATCAGGATAGGAAATGCATCAACAACAATGAAAAGATTAACTAAAAGGGTCTGGGAGAAAAAAGAAGCTCACTGTTAAAATAAAAACACTTGTTTACCAGATTCGTGTTATCAGCGCCCTTTTTTTCGTCAGTGATACATGGTCTACCTACCTGCACCGGGAGAGACGGCTAAACAGCTTTCACATGAGGTGCCTGCGCAACATCCTGGTGGTTGGGTGACAAGATAAGATCACCAACGCAGAGGTGTTGGGGAGAACATGCACTGTCACGATCTTGTCCATGTTTGGTCTTCGAAGTCTTCGCTGTCTAGGACATATGGGATTGGTGATGTCATAATATCCAGATATCTTATCTATAGGGAATTACACTTGGGGAAAAGATCTCAAGGCCGGCCACGACTTCGGTAGAATGATGTATGCAAGCAGGATATGAATGATTTGGAATCATTGGAAACGGGAACGGGACGCCATGGATTGTCGTACGTGGAGGCGCAGGAATACAAAGGAGCCGATAGGATAAAGACTCAGAGTTTAAAAAGACACGCCGCACCATGGGATGCCTCAAACGGTCCTGATGTCCCTTGCATACACTAGGGAAGACGCTTCTCTGCCCGGATTGATCTTACGAGTCACATTCGTTACCATCATGGATTGTAGTTGCATACCTTTTCAAAGCATAATTACTATCGTCTGACAAGAGGGAAAGAGCTAATGATGATTGTTTGAGTCAGTATACATAAGGAGTACGATCTGAGTGGTGTGGAGTAAAAAGTGGAGTGGCACAGGGCTCGGTTTTGGGATCAACTTTGTTCGGGACATATGCACATATATGTATATACATATACGATTAAGATAATATTTTTGCTTTAAAGATTGCACAATTCACTACTAACACAAAACGATGCAGTAGTGCCTCATCTAAAGAGGAACTGGATATATTAAGGTCCGATTTAGATAACATTATATAATGGTCTGCGTACTGGCAAATGGGGGATTATGTCGATAAATTGACAGATCCAATGTAGAAACAAATTACACAATGGTCCAGAAAAATATTATAAAGATATAAAGGAAAGGGATATAAGGGTTATAAAGGATCGTACAGCTAAGGTTAGTGAGCAAGTATGATAAAACGAAAAAAACACAAAAATGTGAGCAAGGAAGTGATAGTAAAACTGTATAAAGCATTAGTTAGACCTAGATTGAAGTAACGTGTACAGATGTGCAGTCCTTATTGGGGAGGAGATATACACGTGCTTAATAGGGTACACACACACGATGCAAAGATGACAGTGGTATTCCAAATTTACAGTTAACTAAACGTAACGTCTTTATACTGGTTTAGAAGACCCAGCAGAGTCTGTATACAACCAGTTACATTTTCATCACCTTGCTCTAAAAGCTATGCGCATCCAGTTTATTCTTAAATGCATTAACTGTCCCTGCCTCCACTACCTCCCCTGGCAATGCATTCCAAGCAGACACCACTCTCTGACTAAAAAAATATTTCCTAATATCTAACCTGGACCTCTCTTTAGTCAGCTATGCCCTCGTGTTATTGTGGGTGGCTGTATTTAAAAAAAAAACAACTTGTTATGGTCTAATTTATCCATTCATCTGATCATCTTATAAACCTGTATTAAGTCACCACGAATTCTTCTCTCTTCGAGACACTGTAGGCCGGTTTTTCTTAGTCGTTCCTCATAACTGTATTTCTGGAATCCCACTATCATCTTTGTCGCTCTTTTTTGTGTTCTTTCCAGCATGTTTATATTCCCTCTATGATAAGGAATCCTCACCTGCACACAGTACTCCAATCTAGGTCTAACTAAAGCTTTATACAATTTGACGATCACTTCCTTGCTTCTATGTTTAATATTTCTTTTTATCATATCTAACATATGGATTTGGAGAAAGCATTTGATACAGTTCTTTGGGACAAACTCTGGGAGTGCCTGACAAATGAAGAACATCCCAGGACCCCTGATCTCTGCCATACAGAGTTTCTATAAAACATGCAGAAATTATGTGCGGACATCAAATCAAAAGTCATGAGAGTTCAAGACCACTAGCGGAGTAAGACAGGGCGACATTATATCACCGTACCTTTTCATACTCCTCATGGATGAAGTCATCAAAGCCTGCAAGGAACGGACAAAGAAGTATGAAGTAGGGTACTGGAAGATGAGACCAAGTTACATGTCGGAACTAGCATTTGCAGACGATGTGGCCCTGATCACGAAAACCGAAGCACATCTCCAGATCAACTTGCAGGTCTGGGAAGAAGAGTTGAAGAAGAGAGGAATGCACATCAGCAACTCCAAAACAAAAATCATCGTGATCGCCAGAGATGAAAAGAGACATCAGATAACCATAGGAACACGAGCACTAGAGCAGGTCAGCAACTTTAAATATCTAGGAGTGGTAATAGACAGCAGGGGAGGAATCAAAGAGGAGTTAACTGCACGAAGGGCAGAAGCAGGTAGACTGTTCCATGCAATAAACAGATTTTCCTCAGTAGAACAGTAAAACAAAGATGGGTTTTTCCGCTCGACCTACGTGCCTGTCCTGACATATGGATGTGAGTCATGGGCAATGACTACAGCTCAAGAAAGGCAATTACAAACTTCAGAAATGAGGTACCTAAGAAAGGCGGTTCAGGTGACGAAAAGGGACAAGATCCGTAACCAGACAATACGTAGCAATCTGGAAGTTCAACCCCTGCAGACACGAATAGAGCAGTCCCAACTACAGTGGTTTGGCCATGTATATATAATCGGCGAAGATCGGATGCCAAAGCGATCATGATAGATCAAAAGTCAAGGACGCAGACCCCGAGGACGTCCCAAAGTACGTTGGGAAGACACCATACAACAGTCCCTAAGTGATAAAGGGGTGGATTGGAAAGAGGCCAGGAAAAAGAAGGCGGATAGAGCAGTGTGGCGTTCTTATTGGCAAACCTCTACACCTAACGGTAGAAGAGGAGCGACTAAGTAAGTAAGTATATCTAACATTACATTTGCCTTTTTCACTGCTACCTTAACTTGCTCACTAACCTTTCCTGTATGATCTATTTTAACCCCTAGGTCCCTTTCCTTATCTATCTTTCTAATATTGTTTTCTCCCATTATGTAATTATGTTTCATATTGTATCTACCAATGTGGATGACTGTACATGTATCTACATTAAATTCCATTTGCCAGCTTACAGACCATTCTCGAATTGTATCTAAATCCGACATCAATATATCCACTTCCGCTTTAGATGACACACTACTGAATAGTTTTGTGTCATCAGCAAATTTTGCAATCATGGATCCCATATCAATGTTCAAATCATTTATATATATCAAGAACAAAATGGTTTCAAAAACGAGCTCTGTGGCACACCACTTTTCACTTCACACTACTCAGAGTACTCCATATGTATGCCAACCCTCTGCCTTCTTCCTATTAACCAATTTTCAATCCATTTGGCAACTTCCCCATCTATTCCATGTGATTTTAACTTTCGAAATAATCTTTGATGAGGTACTCTATCAAAGGCCTTTGCAAAATCTAGATAAATAACGTCCACTGGCTCCCCTTTATCTATGATTTTAGTAACCTCCTCCATGAATTCTAATAGATTTGTTAAGCATGATCTCCCTCTAGTAAACGCATGCTGACTATTTCTAATTAGATTAAATTTGTCTAAATGCTTTACAATGTTTTCTTTGATTATTGACTTTAACAATTTACAGACTATATTCGTTAAACTCACCGGTCTATAATTTGCTGAATCTGATTTTTTTTTTATTTTTTGAACAAGGGGATCACTCCTGCATTTTTCCAATCCCGTGGACCATTCCTTTTTGTAAGTGATTGAGAACATATAATAGCCAATGGTTTTGCTAGTTGGTCTCTAATTTCATACAGCAAGTTTTGAAGAATACCATCTTGACCTGGACATTTATTCACTTTCAACTCCTCCAATTTTTTTTAAAAACCATTTCCTCTGTAATACAGATTGATCTTAATACCGCTGTATCCATGTCTCTTTGAAAAATATCTATAGGCTCTGGGATCTAGGAGTAGTCCTCTTTTGTGTAGACTGTGCCAAAGTAATGATTTAGCAGATTAGCTGCCTCCCTATTTTCAATTATTATTTTCCCTGTACTGTGTAAGAGAGGGCCTAGTTTGTCTTTCGTTCTTTGTTTATTTCTAACAGAAGATAATAAGCTTTTACTGTCAGTCTTGATCCTCAAAGCAAATTTTTTTTTGAAGTCTCTTTTTGCTGTTTTATTCGCTTTCTGAGATACTATCTGCTTGTCCTAACATTTTACATATGTTTCTTTTGATTTACCTGCCTCTATATATTTTTTCCATGCTTTATTTTGCTATCTTCTACATTTCACTACAAATCTAGTTATCCACTTTTTACGCTTGGGGTTTACCTCCCTACATGGAACACATTCATCTTTTAGCGTTTCTAGAACTGTTTTAAAACTTTCCCACTCCTGTTCAACATCTGTTCCTACGACAATATCATTCCAGATTATGTGGTTCGCTGCCTCTTTCCTCCTCTTAACATCTGCCTTACAGTAGTCGTATGTTTGCGTGTTTATATTTACTTCTTTTCTTGCAATAAGATCCCAACAGATGATTTGATGGTCACTTGAGCCAAACAGTTCCCCAACGGTAATGTTTTCAATCATATCTTCCTCCGTAGTAAAAACTAGGTCGAGTATGTTTTTACCTCTTGTGGCTGCTTCTACATGTTGAATTACAAAAATGTCGGTTATGCATTTAACACAAGATTTTGACTCTACAAGTGCTTCTGTCATATCCCATTTTATTTCTGGAAAGTTGAAATCTCCTATTAATAATAATTTCCCTTCACTTGCATTTGCTATGCTACTAATCAGCTCCTCATCTTCCTCTTTTTGACTTGATGGACATCTATAGCATACTCCAATCACTGTTTTTTCACCCCCACTTTCTATCTCTCCCCACACACTTTCATTTTTGTTACCACATGATACATAATCTTTGATCGTTATATTAAAATAATTTATACATTATAATAAAACGCCACCTCCCTTAGTCTTGTCTCCAACTATCATATCTTTCCTTAACATTGAATTTCCCTCTGCGTCAAGTTCACTATCTGCAATCTCCTCATATGTCCTTGATTATGTTAATCCTATTATATCAGGTTTTTCTTCTTCTACATACAGTTCCAGTTATGACGAGAGACTCAGAAAATCTAGCCAGCAGTGTCTAGAAAAGGGAATTATTCGAGGTGACAATACATGTTAATAATATAATCAAAGGAATATATACTATAGATTATAACACGTATTTGTTTCTTCAAAATACAACCACCTAAAAGAACAAGAGATTATAGCTACACATTAAATAAAGAAAAGTCCAGAACATATATTAAGAAATATGTTTTTTTTCGGAGATTGGCGAATGCTTGGAATGCATTACGACGTGAAGTAGTGGAGGTAGGGACAATTAATGCATTTAAGAACAAATTGGATGCGCATAGCTTTTATAGCAAGGGCATGTACATGAAACTGGTTGTATAAAGATTATGTTTAGTCCTTAAAACCAGTACACCGACGTTAAGTTTAGTTCCACTCATTTCATGTCAATATTTCTTCAGATATTACATTACTCGCTGGCATGTACACCAATATCTGCTCTAGACTAATGTTGAATTGTAATATGGCAGGGTTACCGTTATAGCTATCATAGACCATAGTATGATTTATTTATATCTGACATGGTTAACCCTAACGTATTCCATAACAACTTATTATTGACTTTATTCCTTACCACTATCACTCCGTAACTCACACTGTGATTAAGCCACTAACATTTCTTTTAACAATATAAAACAATGAATGTTTATTTGTTAAACATTATGCAAGTTATACTATTACTTCTAAGCATGAGAACCGTTACAAGTTCCGTTATTAACTCTTCTCTAACTAACTTTAAACACTTTCCAGAGTTTCGTGCAATTAGCACAGGCCTTTGTCTTGCACTAATATTACCCAGAGTTCTAATCATGTGATCATTTCTTGCAAATTGTTCTAATCACAGTATATAGCACTCGTCGTTTATACAATGCTCTCTAGCTACTTGCTCTCAGTCCTAATCTCGTTGTCCTCTCTCGTCTGGTGGCATTATGTCCCACCTATCAGCTTACACAACGTGGATGTCTTCTGAGCCTCTTGTCTAGTCTCAACGTCAAGAAAATTGTTACAGTGATCAGATATGCTAGTTATTCTTCTTCGTTGTCATTTAACAGGAACTCGGCGACTGCAGCTGTGCTCGTACCTATGACAGTGGTTATGTTACTGTGGTTGTCATGCAAAGTTAACACGTGTCACGACGTGTTGTCCAGGACGACAACTTCGTGTTGAAGCAACACGTCTCTCTCTGACGAGAATCCGACGAATGCCACTCTCTGACTTTGAATGCTGGTCACATATTACATGTGTTAGCGACTATTCAAATAGAACATCCCACGCCGACATATTCCTGCACATGTGTGGCCTCTGATATCCTGGCAGGGTTGGTCTGTTTCAGTTACTTCTAATCTAGTTATTCACTAGCTTTGTTCAGTAATATATCTATATTCTACTCTGGTTTTATCCTACCTAGTCACTGCACGGTAGTCTTCTATTCTCTGCTCTTTCTGATCTGCTGGAACTCTCATATCCCTAGCTTGTATTTTAAGCTGCCACTCTTTGGTCAATGACTTTTGGTTTGTCTTAGGTTCATTTTCTAAACTTAATTTGAACTGGCGTGTCGCATCTTGTTCTTTAACCTACTATGTGGCCTAGAAGATCGTGGAATTCCCAGAATAAATCGTTGGAAGGAAACCATTTTGACTGGTATTGTTTGAGAAGAGCAGTAACGCGTTCAATGAAATCAATCTATTGGGCAGTGTTCTAAAATTATTTGGTGGTTCCACGAACGGTATTGTCAGGGCTTCTTTTGCTTTTGTTCGTTGGACCCTTGCATTTCTTTTCCTTTTTTTAAAAAAAAAGGTGTTTTTGTTTCTTTTTTTTTTCAATGTTTGTATTTGAATCTGAAAATCAGACTTTGTGTCCAACATGTTGACATGAATTTCGCAATCTTGGTTAAATAGTGATTTATGTGAAAGTTAACGCGTTTTTCAAAATCAGGATAATCTATATTGATATACAGTTTTTGCAAAGTGCACCAAAGTAGAAAATGTAAGGCTCGGATACTAACATGAACATATTTCAGCCAAATGTTGAAACTATGCACCAAAAATGACCTAATTTTCAGTAACACATTTTATGAACTCTGTAGAAGTCAAATACTCATGTGGTATTGAAGGAACGGATGGGGGTAGCGAGTTCTAGGCTGGACGCACCGCTCGTTAAAAGAAAGTGAAGCGTCTGGTATAGCCTCTCGTTTCCTGATGGATGCAGAGATCGCTGCTGGATACACTGTTCGGTCTGCCTTGTAAGAGTTTCCTAGCCAATGGTCTCTCCTTCTCTACAATATTATGACTACGGCAGCACCTTCGTGAGGAACCCCCTGTTTCTTCCATAACCTGCTTTTTGCGCAGGAGTACTCGGCGGTATAACTGTGTGTGTTTTGTTTGTTTGTTTTGTGTGTTTGTTTGTTTTTTTTTGGGGGAGGGGGGCAGATTGGGCTCATTAGCGTTGGTTGGCAGTCAATCTAAGAGAATGTATACTGTGACTCTTAACCCGGGAAGACGAAGCTCGTTGGCCTCTTCAGTCAGTTCGCCTAGAAGAAGAGGAACTCCGATTTTAAGCCCTCAAGTGCCAGGAAGTGATGGCTAGTCCCGTAACGATGAGAGTATCATCGGATAACTCGAGTAACAAGCATATGTAGACAACAACCCCACTGCGTTTTGAAAATCTCAGAAGAGGATAGGGTTACGGGAGTAAACCTAGTCAGAAAAACCGGAGTGGTAGCACCTAATGCGGACGGTATCCACATTTCGAAATCATTCCGACAACTACTAAAGCTGACCTGTAGCCAAATTTTTAAATATTGTATTTATTGGATTACACCATCGATGCCGAGGCGGGATACTGCAGTTTGGCAGCCCAGAATCTTCATATTCGGTCCCAGGGTTGCGCCTTGGAGAAGCTACTTCAGCCTCGCTATTGAGGATACAACACGGGCACTGGCAGTGTACGGGTCATAAGTCCCAGCCAAATGGTGGTGGGGACTGGGCACCAGAGGTTAGCTTTGACGGTGGGAGTGATAATCGCATCCAATTGACAGACTACAACCATCATAAGTCGAGCAGCGCGTGGTCAGTAGCGTGTCGAATTGCCAAACATATGCCTGCTCCAGTGAGCACCTGGAGCTTTGTCCATTCATTACAATATCACCGATTAAATGAAAAGTAGTTCTCCGATGTGCAAGCTGGAACGTGCATACTACGTGTACATGTATATCCGATGCTGCGAACTATGTGTACACATATCTCGGAACATCTTCGACAGGTAAGAGATTCCAGTAAAATCAGCCTTCATTGAAAGCAGAAAATAGAGTGGTGAACTTGAGAATTCTCTACAGCATCATGTTGGCTTTGCTATTAAAAACACTTGTATATCCTCATCACCGATGTAGGTCATGTTATTGTCCTCAGCATCTATGCCCCAACCATGACATTTCCACAGAAAGCGAAAGATTAATGATATAGACAGCTGAAGGAAATGATCAAGAACAACCCCCGGTATGAAGCACACATCCGTCTTCGCGATTCGAATGCTAGGTTAGGTAGGGACCACAAAGCATGGCCCACCTGCCTTGGACATCTTGGTATTAGCAGGATACATAAAAATAGCCAGAGGTTGCCGGAGCTGTGCACTGAACAAGGCTTCTGTATCACAAATACCAGGCTTTCAGCTCTAAACATGGTCCTTTCCACTTGAAGTCACAGTGTAGACTGCGACTTTGACCATGATCTTTATGCAGCAGGGTACGCTTACAGCGTTGCACAATATACCACCTCAAATAGATAGGAAATCCCATCATCAACACTACCAAGATAATGATTCCTATCAGGGTGGAGAGGTTTGTATCCGACCTGCATCCTTCTCTTCACGGAGGATCCGAGTGTGACATCACATCTAAAGTGGAACGTTATGAAAGGTGCCATCTATAATACAGCTTTAGCTACGTTTGGTATGGGAGATCGGGCCAAACGAGACTGGTTAAATGCACATCTCGCAAGAATGGAATGAGGTGATTAAATCCAAACTTCTTCTTCTTCTTCATCGTATGCTGTTTACAGCGACATACATTGCACTGTTTTATTTTGTTAAGCATGTGGCTCAGTGCATCCGATTTCAAGATTCGTCTATGTAGGGATGCCCTCCTTAGCCTTTGGCTGTCCCCAGCGTATCTGCAAGGCAGCAGTTTTTTTTGGTCAGAGTTTTCTCTTAAGGAAGTTGTTTTGCAGGACTATCGAGTCTTCCCCACTCGTGTCTATAGGTTTTGGCAATGCTATGATATGATGGACTATGTACTAGTTTTTACTATCTCAGAAGAGTGGCAGTCCAGTGTGACTGTGTCTCAGGATCGTCACGTCCTGCCAGAAACGTAGCATATGCATGTTAGTGAGGTATCTCTTTGCTCCCTTTATTTTCTCGGCTTATCTGCAGTGATGGCACGCCTAGCATTTTCCGCCACCTTGGATGTTATCACAATAGGGCAAAGGTGCAATGTCCGCTAGACTGCATCTCTTCTGCGTCCATTGGGATGACTGATAGCAGAAATAGGAAAAGAGCGAGGCAGGAGTGCATTTAACCATGTGAATTTATGTGGCTCGACTGGGCCGGGCTGAGACGCGAGCCCCAGGTCCCAACCATATCGTAGCCTCCCATCACAGCGGTGCTGAGATTTAGGTCGGGATTCCGGCTTAGAGACGTTCGGCCGTAATCCCTCATAAGGTAGCCTCGCGCAGTTGGCTAATCAGCTTAGCACGTGGACTAAATGTATGCGACTAGCGATTCCTCTCGAGTTGAGCAGGACTACCGTAGCATAGCCCTTTCATTAGTAGGTTAAAACTGATCTGTTATCCGAGAGTCTAATACCAGTACCCGTTCACGATTAGACCTAACGAATCAATAGAGGGTATTTTTCAGTCAATGACCAAGTGTCTGGATATTGCGATTTCTGTAGGGTTCAGCAGGGTTACCGTAGCAGACGCTCTTTCATTAGGAGTGTAAAACTGACCTGTCTTCCGTGGGTCTAATACCAGCACACGTTCCCTATTAGACCCAAGGAAAGTGCTCTCAGTCTGTCATTCATTTTACAGTATTGTCGTGTTGAGTCAAATTAAGCCGCAGGATTCACTCATGGTGGTGCCCTTCCTTCAATTCCTTTATCGAACACTGAATGTGGGCAAATAGAGCCACAATGAGCTTAGCCCCAGATCTCTGATGGTCTAATTTTAGCACCCGTTCCATATTAGACCCAACGAAAGTGCTCTCCGCCTGTCAATCATCTCAGTGTTTGGCCATGTTGAGTAAAATTAAGCTGCAGGCTCCACTCCTGGTGGTGACCTTCCGTCAATTCCTTTAAGTTTCAGCTTTGCAACTATACTTCCCCCGGAACCCAAATACGCTGGTTTCCCGGAAGTTGCCCGCGGAGTCATTGAAGCAACTCCTGCGGATCGCTTGTCGGCTTCGTTTATGGTCCGTAATACGACGACATCTGATCGTCTTAGAGCCTCTGACTTAAGTTCTTGATTAACGAAAACATTCTTGACAAATGCTTTCGCAGTAGCTCGTTTTGCGGCGATCCATTAATTTCACCTATAACGCCGCAATACGAATGCCCCCGTTTCTCCCTGTTAATCATTACCTCCATTTCCAATAAACCGACAAAATATAACCCATGTCCTATTCCATTATTCCATGCACCATTATTCAGAGGCCTGCTGTGAACACTCTATTTTTTCAAAGTAAACGCACCGGCCACCCGGGACGCTCAGCGAAGAGCACCCACGTGAGAGAGCAGGCAGACAGTTAGGGAAGGAGACAACGGTCAGTGAACCGGCGTAAGCCGGACCGCCCGCCTGCGCCTGAGATCCAACTACGAGCTTTGTATCTGCAACAACTTGTATATACGCTATTGGAGCTGGAATTACCACGGTACTGGCACCATACTTGCCCTCCAATAGATCCTCGTTAAAGGGTTTAAAGTTTACTCATTTCAATTACGTGACCTTGAAAGAGTCCTGTATTGTTCATTGTCGTCTCTACCTCCCCGTGCCGGGAGTGGGTAAGTTGCGCGCCTGCTGCCTTCCTTGGATGTGGTAGCCATTTCTCATGCTTTCTCTCCGGAATCGAACCCTGATTCCCCGTTACCCGTTACAAACATGGTAGGCATGTCACGTACCATCGACATTTGATAGGGCAGACATTTGAAAGATGCGTTGCCGGCACATGAGGTCATGCGATCAGCAGAAAGTTATCCAGAGTCACCATTTGGGTACGCCGCAACCCCGCTAGCCGAAACAACAATTGGCTTTGAACTAATAAAAGCGTTCTTTCCGCTAGGGTCGGAGCTTGGTAATCATGTATTAGCTCTAGAATTGCCACAGTTATCCAAGTAGGATCGTGTCATCTAAGGAACATCGACTGATTTAATGAGCCTTTCGCGGTGTCACAGTAGGATAGTTTGAAATTAGACATGAATGGCGTAATCTTTGAGACAAACATATGACTACTGGCAGGAACAACCAGAAATATGTCGGAGGCGTACGAACCACACACACCGATCGGCGGAGGACGGATGTGTAAAAAGCCTCACTGGGACGGCCGCAGGGACCGACTGACGGGACGGACGGACGGTTGTTCCACCCGTCCCTCACTCCGTCGACCTAGGACCGCATGACAGGGGCCCGTACACACACCAGACGATCGACCGAATGGGCTCGCTCGGGGAGGGATGGCAGAGCTTTGTGCAGAATGGATCCCAACGGCCCCGGCGATGAATTTCACTAGGACTGGAGACGATTTTGGCCTACCGGCTTGCCCTTCTCCCGAGGGTTTGTCGGCGAGGACAGGACCTTTAGGCACGATTCATGCTTTCCATTTGCAGGTCACAAGCTTTTTGCGAGAAAATGACAACATCGAGATGAACTGTCGAGGTCGGCTATAAGCCTTCGAATAACCACCACTGACTGTCAAAGTTTATGGATACGGACAACATTAACGCACCGTCGCCAGCGGTACGACGCCACACATTTGGTCCCCCTAGAGAGCCGGGGAAAGGCGGGCGAGCGTGTTAGGCAAGTCCGCGCTATCACTGCGTCTGGCGGGACTGTGATCGCTATACGAATACTGGATGAGAGTCAATCGCGGAGGCGACAGACCAACCCCAGATCATTGAGGCCAACCGAGTAGCTTTCATTATTTTTTTTTTTTAATGCTTCAATGGCAGACCGCTTGATACCTCCAGGCCGCCCAAACACATCAGAATACGAACCGTTAGACAATGCGCGAATGAGTACCATCAGAAACTTTGAAGAAAAACAGCTACATGCAGAGACTGGAAATATTCAGCGCACGTATAGAGGCATCCATATGTGACTGGACCCAACTGAGAGAAGTACTGCTCCTCTGACATCGCTGACAGTTGTGAGAATCATGGACCGTGACCAGAAGTTGGACAGATGGGTGGAGCTCTACTCTGAGCTCTTATTACGGCAATATGTGGTCGCTGATGAGGCTATGTGTGGGCTAAAGGTCTTAACAATTTTGTAGGAACTCCACAGACCACCTACTCTGGATGAGCTTGACATTTCTATAAACTACCTCTCAAATGGTAAAAAACCAGTGGAAGATGGTATCCTACCCGAAGCCATCAAATGCGGCAAATCAGCACAATCTCAGCCGATGTTTTACCGTCTTACATCTGCGGGGAGGAAAGTGCAGTCCACATATATATTCGTGGCGCCATCGATATGATTATTTATAAAAACAAAAATGAATCCGGGGACTGCAATATCTATACATGAATCTTGCTCTTAAGTATTGTAGGCACCGTTAACACTACTAAACAGAATGAGACTGCTCGCAGACATGGTGTACCAAGAATTCCAGTGTGGCTTTAGAGTAGGTAGATCAAGAACAGATATGGTTTTCTCGATTCGCTAAATCCAGGAGAAGTGCAGATCAGCCGCTCTATGTGATGTTCTAGACATTACGAAAGTCTGCGACTTGGTTAGCAGAAAGGGTCTTTTCTTCTTCTTCCACTTCTTCTTCTTCTTCTTCTTCTTCTTCTTCTTCTTCTTCTTCTTCTTCTTACGCTGTCAGAAATCGACCTTTATTTTTTTCGAAAAATGCAGAGGTCATCCTGATGCTGTCGCCACTGCCATAGATCTTTTCTAGTGTTTCCACTGAAGATGGCCACATCTGCTATCTCTGATCCTCGTACGTCAGGCAGTTTTGCAGCAAATGCTCAGCGGTCATTTTCCCGGTACCACACGAGCATTCGTCAGTCCCACCAAACTTCAATTTGTTTAATAGGTGGTACA